>JAHRHJ020003319.1:0-199423 GCA_019776745.2 Taxus chinensis | reverse complement strand
CGTTGGTTCTATACACATTAGAAGCTGAAAAAAGCTTACGACTATTGGCATACTTAGGGAATCAGAACTTGATCTCCCGTATGACATCACGGGGACCGCCAACATACCAAGAGTCTATGGTTGTGGATCCGCAGTCCCACACCTAACGATCCATAAGAGAATTAGACAATAGACACTGGCCTTACGTAAATTAGTATTTCAGCTCTACCTCCGAATTCACTCTCATCATTCACAGTTATCCCTACTAAATACGAACAGCTAACGAAGCTAGAGAATTTTGGACTAGCCAGAGGAATCATCCAAGAATCGACCATATTACCATATGACCCTATCAGGAGAAATACACTAACCATCCCGGGTCATTTTCCACGCATCCCACAACCCAATTAGATCCGAATCACGCCAGAGCTCGAATGATGCGAGCCTTCGACAGTCATCCTCGCTGAATCTATCTATCACCACCCAGTCCAAGTTAGAAGGGCCTCTTTGCGCTTAGATTCGCAAATCCATTAGTGCTGTGTTGAAGAATTAGACTGCCTAACTTAGCTTGTCTGCATATTCTTGACCTCCCACCGGCGTCTCGGCAGCGACCTCGAGAGTCGAGGTACGTGAAGAATTCACTTGTTGATTCTCACGCTCGCTGTTGGCTTTTCCGAGTAAAAAATTGGTGGAACCCGAGTGAAACAAACAATTCTGTTCACCTTCTCTTTGAGAATTTTCATTCTTCTCCAAATCATCTTCGCTCCTTCATATTCTGCGGGTATTCATAATCCCGGAATATGTCAGGATTTAGATGCATACGGCAGACCCCTCTTGGGTTCTTGAGGCATACTACGCCCCAACAGAATAGGCAGTCATCACTCACTCTCCATCGGTTGGACAACTATCAACTTAACAATTGTCAACCACAAATCACCAGAGGACTAGATATAATATCCTACCAAAGCAGGGGTTGGAGCAACTTATCAAACACAAAATAGCAGCCTTCACAGGCTCGAAAAAAAAAAAATCAATATGACGATTAACTGAGAGTCTGCTTCATCTTCAGGTTTGATTCCAACACCTATTATAGACAATCGGATTCCAACTGGTCTTAGACATGGACAATCATACTTTATCCTAGGAGTAAACAACGCTCTCAAGGCATGTACCCACAATGTAGGAACTTTTGCAGATACAGCCCGATTCTCTCCTCAAGAAAACTCCCCTATGCCATCACGTATGGAAAATTACTCTCAGAGAAACTTGGCAAGATAGCAATCAGTTCAGACAGGCTATCACATGCCATACAACACGGGATATAACAAACGCACCCAAGGCATGATTCATGGCGTCACCAAACGAAAGTCATTTCAATCTAATGGAAAAGTGGAGATTAGAACTTTGCCCAAGCAAGTCAAAATCAAGCAATCTACAAAACCGGGAGTTCCAATGCCTTCCGCACCATCCTAGCCAAGTGGATTCTCCTCACAGGGAGTAGGCACATGGGTATGACTCTCTCAATATTCACAACAGTGCAACTAGACCCACTATCGCCATACTGTTCCTCTAGGTCCATCAACAGTAATCCATCCTGGATATGCCCCTTCGTACTTAAACATGTACTCCAAATCTCACAAGGATTTGTACTCATCCCCCGGCATGGTTTCCTCAAATGCAAGGATTGCCTTATGCCCCTGCTAACGCGTACGTTACAACATTACACCAGATCACAACCCTTTCCGCCACAACCTCCTCACAGGCACCATCAATGGAGAAACGTATGCAATAGGACTTATTTCCGAATATTTTAAAAGAGCCTAGATTTGTCATACGAGCTTTATGCATTCCCAAGGCCTCTTCTCGATTGCTAAATACAAAGGAGAAGGAGATCCGATGCGAATCAAACTTCGCTACAGCCATGTGCGTGACTAACGACTTCCCATGGGATGGGGTTGTTGCTAAAAATATTCCCGTCCCCAAAACTCTGGAAGGCATTGCCCTCGTGGTACTTACAGAATACCCGGGCTTTCCATACAGTCATTCACACAACTCGTGTCTGAGTTCATCACCTATCGACATGACAAACTACTAAGACAGGATCAAGGGAGTTCTTTGCACATCAAGCCAGAACTAACGGTCTGTCGCCCATTTCATCCAAAGGTTGCGCACAGTCCTTATCCTCGGCAAGTCCGCTCCAAACATGATCAGATGGAACTATGCAATTTATTCCTTCATTCTCTTAGCAGGAGGTGAAGGAGAATCCAGAAGTTCCCCCACTCAAAGGACTTATGACAGGTCTTAAGAGAGCGCTCTGCGAATTGATCAGGCAAGCGCTAGAGTGTGGCCGTCAGACGTTGGGCGCAATGTGGAGGTTAAATCACACCCTACTCAAAACACTACAACCACTACAATCTTCAATCAAGGACCCAAAATCCTAACAAAAATCGTGGGTAACAACAGATGGAGTAAATGACCAGCCCCAGAGGATAAATGTCTAATACTCCGTCACAAACAACACGCAAGAAACAACAATTTTACCCCGACGATCAATACGTGGATTTTTAATAATCCCAACAACAACAAGGCGAAATCCAATTACAAGCCAACCACAACTCCTTTGGTTATCAAAACCAAAATCAAACGCAGAAACACAAACTTTAGTCCTAATATGCCACAGTTTTGATCGAATTTTAGGCCACAATACACACCAAACCACAAAACGGGAATTACAACCCCAGCTTATTGTGTTCCATAAATTCGGGCTCCTGACCCTAGAAGTGTCGTGATTACACACTTCCATGCAACGCTGCCAAGTGAAACAATTTTTATTTTTATGGATTGTTTTAGCAGTCCTCCGTCACCACGGCAAGTACCTTCGCAGGGGCAGTTTCCCCTCGAATGCCCTCTCAAGATCTTAATGACCACTCCCAAATCATGAAAGCTATAGGATGAAACCAACTGGAACAACAAGTGTCAAATAACAGGAAACACCCGATCATGATGCCTCAACCTCGCTAAATCCATTAGTCGTGCCGCACTGAAGTCAACACGACCTAAGGTAGTTGGATTATAGAGTTAGACTCCGAATTACCCGTTGAAAGCAATTACGAGCACCGAGAGTATTTCTCTCAACCAAGTCCAAGCCACCTGCCGGAAACGATAACATCCAGCAAACCATAGCAAACACCCATGGGTTCTTATGATCGAATGAATGATCTAACAAAAACCTCTCGCATATTCATTTCCTTGATTCATTAAAGAATTCCCTGCTCATGGCTGCTCTTTTAGAGGCTTAGGTTTGGGTCATTTCAGTTAGTATCACTCACCACCGGAAGCGCAGGTAAATCATATAGACTTTGATGTTATCCACCGGGACAGGCGGATAGGGATGTTGAATTCATATTCGAAATAAGTAAAATGCCTACAGATGCGAGATCGCACGCCACTGTGAGGCCAGCCCTACACTTGCAAGACCGTTTATAATCACTATGTAAAACGGGAAATGGTTGCTGACGGAGCTGCGGTTTAACATAGTTCCTTTCTCTTTTCTCCAAAAATTTGGATTGGAGAAACAAACTGTTCTACTACCCGAAATCCCTTGAGATGCTCGACAGCCTAAAGCCACATCGATAGGAACTATAATACTACCGGACCGTCAACCTTAGGACCGAACATCCCTACTGAGTTTTATATTAGAGATCGGAAACTACCTTAATATTATCTTCGGCGGCCTGATACACCGTAATGAAGGCAATCCCTTCCACTCTATTTCCAGAAGTAGATTCCCTAATACTCTGAAAGGTTATTTGTAGCAAAGTGATCCACAGCCATTTGACGTACACCTAGCTGATTTAAAGACTAGACCAGGTTACACTCGAATTCGAACTGCCAACAAACCAACTTAACAACCCCTCTGACCCAAAGCCAGGGAAAGTTTGATACCTACACGGATCTTGAACTACCAACATAGTCCAAGAAAATCCAACCCCTCAATGTAAAACTAAAGAAGCAAGTATAATTAGGGACTACTATACTCTACTGCAAATCATTGAATTAATAGAACAAAGAGTCACCAATTTCTTTACCATTCATTCAGTAGGCATGGATTTTTTTCCTTAGTGTTGGTTCCTTGCCAGCAGAAGTCTCTGTATGGTAGAAGTGAGTATGCAAACCACAGCAGATCACCTACATCCATACTCCCAGCGAAGTATTGGGACTCTCCATTCGATGGAGCTAATTTCGTTCTGGAGCGTGGGCAGGTATAGTTCTTACCCAACTCGCCGAAGATAAGGGTCCCCCGTTCCTTTTAATTAAACTTTGAATGTACAACAAACGTGCTGAATACAAACCCTCCTCCTTGGCCGTAACCTTAGCCAAAAGAATTGTTCGATAATATCAGAGTTTTAGGAGACTCGCAATTATTTGGCAACCAAGTTTCAGAGGTATAGGAAACTAAATCGAACACTCTTGCAACTTACAAAAACGTGGTAATAGTGTTAAGCAAGGCAATTCAACTTCATATCCATGAACAAATCCCGCGAGAAAAAAATCTTCTCGTCCGATTCAATAGCAACCTAGCATCACGTTTTACACTACAACCTTCCAAACAATGAGCTAAGAAGATTACTTCATTTCACGGTCCATTCGTAACGAACATTAAATAAAAACAATGATGGATCCTCTTTACAAACAGAAGTAACTCGAACCGTCCTAGACCAGTTGGAAATTATGCGGCTACTTTGATTCCTAAAGCCTTTGCAAGCACTACATCTCTCCTATCACATAAAAACCTAGATTTATCCTGATCTCGCATTCATCTTTCTACTCGGAAATCCCGTAATGAATCTTTCCTCACAAAAAGACCTAATATATACGTGGTGGAAACGGGGAGATATGATCTACCCCGGCACCATCGGAGTTTTCGAGAGGGTAATGATCTTTATTGAAGAAACAATCGATGTCAATATCGGAACGGAAGATGAACCAAGAATTTTAAAGTTATGTTCTTCAATTAACCCCAAGTGATGGAAATAGACCCCCAAGTTCCTCTAACACAGTCAAAGGCATTTACATTAGTGATAAGAGATGACAGGAGTCGCACCCCACATTGCGGTACACAACCTCTTCACTAGTCATGCGAAGCCATTAAACAAAAATCAAAGACCCATGAAGCCCAAAGTAAGCCCTCATGGTAAAAGAGGAGGTGTAATAAAACTCTTCAAGTAGGATTCATCAGCCCGTTGACTACTTCCCCATCGGGTATCCAGCATCGTTTCTGTTCTCAAGAAGAACGGAAAGATACGCATCTGCCTAGATTTTCGAGATAATCAACAAGCCTTGCCCTAAGGACACTTCCCATTACCATCCATAGACTTATTGTTGATGGCAACAGCAGGTTTTGAACCTCCTTGTCTCTCATGGATGGATTCTCATCGATACACTCACTCAAAATCTCCGAGCAAAGATAAGCAAAACCACGTTATATAACGCCTTGGTGAACCTATGCTACGCTGTTATGCCATGCGGCCCTCTCAACGACACTCCGTGTGGCTTACGTACCATTGGGCCATGACATATATTTTCATGATTTAATCCATAAAATCATGGAATCCTACGTAATGACTTGTTGGCTATAGGCAAGAAGCGTTGTTTGGGACCATCCTGACTTTATCTCCGCATCATCTTTCACGCCTAATGAATATGGAGTTCCCAAACCAGAAAATTGTCTTCGGTGTAAACAGGAGGAAAGCTCCTAGGTTACATCATATCGTCACGGAGGATCGATGTTGATCTAGCCAAAATTCAGGCTGTCGCGCGAAATGTTCCGCATCCCCCTCGATTGAATTGGACTCATATCATTTCTTGAAAGTTGGGTGCAATCCGAGATTTATCCCGATCTACGCTTCGCCGTTCATCCAATCAACAATTTACTCAGACTAAGACTATAGCATTGATTGGACCGAAGATTGCGAGAATCTTTTGATGCGTCAAGGTTTTCCTTCTGTATTACCCCACACCTACGCAATGCCACCAAGCTAGATCGCCCTTTTAATTTTGTACTCCGGGCTCCGATGTTTCGTTACTTGCATGCTATCATAAGACGACGATTACAAAAAGAGCGTCGCGATTTATTTTCACCTTAGCCGAACAATGCTCGCTTACGAAACGCTCTATAACACAAGCAGAGCGAGAATGTTCTCCTAGTTCTTTGCTACAAAGCCTAAGACACTAGTGCTAAATCAAGAGACAGGGTTATAGTAAAGACAAGACCAATTTACGGACTTTTGCTCACAAAGGTGTCTTGTCCAAAAGCTGGAACGTTTTTATTAATAACTTAATTAATGGAGAGTTCGAATTACCCTTTGTAAACCATAAGTTCGGTTAGAATAGGGACAAATCATTGCAGATTGGTTTAGCTGATAACCCGCTACGTAGACGACTTAGTAAACTAGACTTTCATATGAATGCGTATACTACGTCGAAACCCGACCTGCTATATCTGAGTGCCCTTGGTTACGCTGATATCATTAGTTTACTCATGGACCATAAAGGTACCACCCAGAGGAATTACACCTCAACAAGAAGACGGTTACGCATTATCGTAGCTAAATAACGTCATTATCGAGGCAGTCTCTAATCGAAAAGCATTCGCGGATGCTCTTAAGGTGTTGTTACATAAAAACACGAGAGTCCAAGAGGATTCTCCATGAATCCATAGCGGTATATGTGTAGGCCATTTCGGGTGGCCAGGCACTGCTCGAAAAATACCTCGAATGGTCTATGTCTGCCCACTCTATCTAGAACATGACACAATAGAGTTTGACGCGGTGTCATAATGTCAGGAGTTCTCTTCATTAGATCCCATGCCAGCACAAGCTTGGGGCAACTGATCGCTACTTCTTCTATACTTCTTTTAACTTTACTCCGTGCCCTTCTTCTTCTACAGGGGGCCTAGACTACTATGGAAATTCTCTCCCTCATCCACAGACGGCCACAATTTTATAATACGGCAACAGAATATTTCACTAAATGGTAGAGGCTAAGGCTCTGTATCTCAGTCATGGAACTTCTTTCAAAAACGACAGAAGTTCGGGACTATGCGGTACGTTCAAAATAAGCCATCATACGGCCCTTATATTATCCCCAGCCAATCGCAGGCTTTAGCAACAACAAGACGTTGAAAGCCATTCTCCCTTAAAACGGTAACAGAAAACACACGGGATTGGCGTTTAAAGTTTATATCCGTCCTTGTGGCCCACTCCGAAC
The DNA here is from genome assembly GCA_019776745.2 of Taxus chinensis. NCBI lineage: Eukaryota > Viridiplantae > Streptophyta > Pinopsida > Cupressales > Taxaceae > Taxus > Taxus chinensis. The sequence continues at coordinate 192,175 of JAHRHJ020003319.1, read as the reverse complement.
CTGTATAAGAACCAACAGGAGCAACCCTTTCTCATTGGTATTTAGGTCAAAGCAGTTCTCCCCCCTTGAAGTTGAAATCCCCAGTCCTCCGCATTCGCTACAAGGGATTTCTGGATGAGGACGCTTTAACAAAGCGGGTCTTTCTCACTTAGAAAGCCGGATGAAATAGGTTTTTTTAAAATGCTGAACATGACATTTCTAGCCAGCGAATGTGCCGCATTACAGCAGCAAGGTCTAGGAACCGTGACATATACAGGGGGACCTGTTCTAAGGTTAGCTCTGGATCACAAAGACGGCGAAGGAAGGGAATTCCGGCCAAATGGTTGGGCCATACCGAGTCCATGAAGGACTCGGAAATGGGTGGGCATACCTCTTTAATGCCCTAGAAGGAGAGGAGTTTGGGCGAAACAGTAATTCCTCTCACCTCAACGTTTCTTCTACCGTAAGCAGCTTAACGCTAACCTATATACACTATCGTACCGTGCATTTCATACAAGTAGGATCATTTTTGTCTCACTGTCTTACACAAATTGTGAATCATGAATCTATTCTCAAGCAATTCATACAAACTCGTGTGTTTGCCATAAAGCTCTTTATCATACTTCTCAGTCTTCGATAATCATTAACAACTCGAAATCTTTTATCAAACAAATCAGATATGACTAATCCTACGGTAATCATACCAGAAATCTGCATTGTCTCGCGCTTTGATTTCCTTCGTAGGATAGGTGTTGCTAGTGTCCTGTCTAGACGCTTCATGGTGTCACAATCTTCCATATACACATCTCTTTGAAATAACATATCTGACATTTTACTCACATAGACAAGTCAGAAGTGATTAAACAAAAAATTTTATTTTCACATTTCCTTGCCTGCCCCAGCCAACCTTCGGTGATGAGCTTGCGTCTCTTACTAGTCGACGTAAGGGTTAGGAAAGGATGGAAATGCCCTTACTCGCCTAGCCTTGCCCACGGTGATAAACCCATAGCTTCTACAGTCGCATGGGGCAAATGTATGGGTCCCTAAACAACGTTACTGTTAAAAGGTCATCAACAATCATCAACTTTGAGTCAAAACACAATGAATCAGTCTTCAAATTCCAAGAGAGTCAAAAATCCTAAAAACACCAGATTTTGTCTACTATGTGGCCATCTCGGGTCTAAGTCCCTGGATAAACCGCAAAGCAGTGCATCCAAAACTTGAAGGTCCATTCAGGAAGAAATAAGCTTGTAAGGTTTTTTTATTTGTCCACCAAAGCTTTCGTCTGTCTTTCGCACTATCACTTACCATATTCCTACTTGCGCCTTCTTGGCTCTTGGGATGGCCCTCCATCCTACTAGTTGCGTGGATTTAGGAGTGGGGCGAGTTAGTCATTCATCATACTACTGATTATTTTCATCACTTTGCCAAAACAAATCATGATGTATCCACATTGCTCACGCACCTAAATTTAAGTCACGGGTATATCAACCATATCAATGTATCAACACTGAAACACAAAAGAAAGCAAACCTTTGCACATCTGTTTTCCATGCATACATTCGAAAGCTATATCAACATACTCGTATATACACGAATCAGTTGGAAACTAAAGAGTAGAATACACATGCAATTTTGATCCACACGCATGACGCATATATAAAATAAAGCAAGTTTATATACAATGCCATCATGCATAGCATGGGTCAAAACGCTCCAAGTCCCATAATACACAAAGACTATAAATACAAGAAAGCCAAGTGCCTCTCAAGCCCCTTGCGCGAGCCGCTGAGGTGCGCCGCCCTCACCTAGGACTCCGGCTTTGCTGAACGCTCTTAATGGACGGAGGGCTCATGGTCCCTAGGGCAGTCTACTATAGCCATGAGAAACGGCTCCTCAATAAGACGTGCAACTGTCCTATTCCGGCCACTCTGTACGGAAGTTGACAAACCACTTGGCCACATGCCCCAAACGGGGGGCAAAGACGTCAGTGTGCCTTCCCGCTGCTGGGGCTCTCCGGCATCCTGATAACTCGCACGGGTCTTATCCATAGGGATCATCAACGAACGACCCAAGACCCTACGATTAGATCCCCCCACTCAATCAACGTCTCTGTAAAGCAAAGAAGAAAAAGAATTAGGACCTTAGGCTAAGAGATAAAGTGTACACCAATGTACATATCAGGAGAGTTTAAACATTCGAAACAATCCTAAAACAAAACAAGCATTGGAAAGGAGGAGAGGTAATTCTTACTCTGATCACCAGGCCTCCAAGATAGGTCGTCCAGGAGCCCAGCACTGCTGCTGTGCCGCTGCTGACGAGAGGGGCTGCTCCTGGGGTAGGGGCAACATGGCGCCCCCACGGACTCATCATCTCCACCATGTGGCCTCAGGAGAGTGGCTTCTCAGAAGCCACGGTCCTCTCTCTCTCCTCTCCTCCTCCCTTCCCTCTCTGCCGCAGAATCTCCTAGTATCATGCCACTCGAGGATCGCTCTCGTCCGTCTTTGCTCTCTGACCCCTCCCTCTGTGTAACTCTCTCAGAATCGGAGTCAATATCTATAGGTCGTCACTGCGATGAGCAGACCTGCACAATCTGAAGTAATGGTGCCTGAGGCACACCATCTCTCCCTCTGGCTGACTAACCCCCTGGTTTAATAGAATTCAGGGTGAACCAAATGTCCAACCACGGCCTATAGGCCCCCCCTCTAGCCTCCTCTACTGATCTTAACGGGTGCTAACTAGAGAAGCATAGCCCGCGTAGGGGAGGCCAAACTGCTGAGGACCCTGCTGAAGGGATGTACGCTCCTACCCGGCCTTCACACTATCAATAATCTTGCGCCCTGTGATGGAGCATGAGAGCATGTCGTAGTCTCCTCTCCCTCCCCATATCTGGCCATAATGCTGGTACGTGTGATAGCCTCCATGTTCTGCCGTGTAAGGGTGGCTACTGCTGGTGAGGTGCGCTAAGCACTTACATACCTTACCATCCAGGTCTGCCCTCACCGCCCCGGGATCTGCCACCCCTCCACGCCTCTGGCATACGGAATGAAACGCTCATACACCCAACTCATAACTAGAGTGGGGTGGCTCAGGACTGTCCTCAATCGGACCCACCCTGTATAAGTCCATGGGTAGGTGGTCCCCAAAATGTCCCCCGCCCCATGCGTATTTCCAGCCATGTCCCTCTATCTGTGCAATATGGGGCCCCAGCAGTATAACATGTATCCCCTCCCTTGTCCCCGATGAGTCTCGAGGCAAGATCCCCATATGGCCTTCAAAGATAGGGATGGTCAAGAATGAATGGATCTTACTCGCACTCCCTTCTCGGCCCCGTAGACAATGGTTGCATCCCCCATTATAACCAGCCCACTGTGCGATCGTTGCCCGGGAAGCCGCGTCTCTAGTGGTAAAGGTCTCCTCCCAATAATCGGGACCCCCAGGATGCGGTATTAAATCATCCTCAAGTGATGTCCACTCCACCACGGACCCTGACAAATACGGAAAGTGTTCGAATCTGGCATCCCAGTATGAGAATAGGTCACAAAGAATGTGACTGGATGGAGCAACGTGGGCACACGCGATAACGCATATGCCGGCCCTCTGCAATGTGTCCTCCTCATCTGCTGAGAGGGCACTCCAATACCCGGGCAAGCCATGTCGGCACTCTCTCTCCAGCTCCATCTAATGTACTCCTCTTTTGCCTGCATACACCCAAAAACACACAAGTAAAGAGTAAGTTAATGTCTAAACCAATATCAGAGAAGCATAAAAAACACGTACAAATGCTAAAAAATACAAGTAAAGCTTTTAAGTAAGTCTTTTGCATTATGTGCAAACCGGCCGCCCTGAGCAGGGGGTGGTTTTTGTAACCACCGCCTTAAAGGCGGCGTCGTGTAACCGCCGCCCTGCCGGGGACGGTCGCGTCTGAAAAACCCCGCGCGGGTTTTTTAAGCTTAAAAAAGCCCAAAAAATGCAAAAATAATCTATTTTAATCAAAAAATGGGGCCTACCCCAGTAGGCGCCCCCCCTAGATGGACCCTTTAAACCAAACATTTTCGAAAATAACCCCCCCATTGCAAAAGAATTTACATTTCAAATCAAAAAGGGGGAAAAACACAAAATTGAAGAAAACCAACCTGTGATCCGCGGGGGTGGCGTTCCGCCACGTGGAGGCATGATCTCTATCTCACTGCGAACGTTTGACTCTACTCGTGTGAGAAACCTCACCTGGATCCCAGAGCTCAAAAAAACCTATCAAATCGGACTCGCGCAAGATGAATAGGAAAATTGGGGCCCCACTTTCATATATTAACGCCCTGGTTTGTTTTTAAATATCTTTTTCGCAGGTTCGGACGCCGACGGAGGTAAGTTTTTCTAAGGTAGGGGGAGATGGAGATGGAGAGGAGGTAGGTAGAGATGGAGGGGAGATAGTCACTCTATAGGCGTATGTGCAGGATTTACAGGGCCAGTTAGCCATAGCGCAGGGGCAGGTTACGGGTCTGCAGGGCTAGCTGACAGTAGCACAGGCAAAAATTACTACCTTACAGGCCTAAATACAGGCATAGGCACAGACTCTAAGGCTGACTCAGGCTCTAGTACTAGCACAGGGCTTAGTGTAGGTTCAGGGACAGGGTCCCATTGTACAGGTACCCACGCAGGTAGCGGGACCCATGGCACCTCCACAGATAGTGCCCATGGCTAGGTTCAGAGATGCCCTAGGAGAGGCACGGTATTACCAGGATCATTTGTTAGCTACCAGGCTAGATGTGCCCTCCTATGCCAAGTACAGAGCACAACAGGCCTCCAGTGAGAGGACTAGATCCCGCACTCATAGTGTGGAGAGTACAGGGGGCCGGAAAGCCCAGGGACAGGGTCGTGGTGAGGCCACTAGTGTGCAGAGGCTAGCCCTAGGTGAGGGGCCATCAACAGGAGGTGAGGCAGGTGCTTCGGGCCCCAAACAGGTGCAGCAGAGGGGTCAGGAGAGACATAGGCACAGGGAGCATTCCCCAACATCAGATGGGGAGATGATTGACCTGGACTATGGACCGGCCTGTGTGCCGAGTCATTTTTGTATGTATTATATATGAGACCGACCTGCATGCCGAAGAGATTTTGTATTTATTATTGTGTTGTACATGATACCGGCCTGCGTGCCAAATATTTTTGTATTGATAGCATTCATTCCTGCGAGACCATGTGCCGATGACATTTTGTATTGTATATCAGCTTATGCCGATACATTTTTGAGATGATGGCCATGATGAGATACATGTATTTTGAGATACACAGTTATTGATTTATATGATGAGATACATGGTATTTTGTGATGTGTTATGTGTTGATGATATTGGTTTATGGCTTGAGATGAGATATAGGATTTGATACTTTGTTTTTTGGTTTGATATGGATGGAAATTAGGTGAGTTAGGCATGATGGAGTCAGGTCAGTTTAGGCATGGATTTTGGTTAGTTAGGTTGGTTTAGGCATGGATTGAGTCAGGTTGTTAGGCATGGATTGAGTCAGGTTGGTTTAGGCATGGATTGAGGTTACATGGATTGAGTTAGGTTAGGCATGGATCGAGTCAGGTGGTTTAGGCATGGATTGAGTCAGGTTGGTTTAGGCATGGATCAAGTCAGGTTGGTTTAGGCATGGATTGAGTTAGGTTGGTTTAGGCATGGATCGAGTCAGGTTGGTTTAGGCATGGATGAGTTAGGTTGGTAGGCATGGATTGAGTCAGGTTGGTTTAGGCATGGATTGAGTTAGGTTGGTTTAGGCATGGATGAGTTAGGTTATAGGCATGGATGTTAATTTCAGGATCTCAATAACAAATGGCCATATAAATGCATGAGATGGTGTAAAATGTGGAAAATGTTGGTTATGTATGAGAATGTGAAGTAATATAAGTGGTAAAAGTTATGTGGTATATGGTTTAGATGTCGAGGTTTTTGATATGAACAGGAAATCAGGTAAAGGTGGGGAAAATGGTTAGGGTAAAGAGTGGCCGAGCTAACCTTCCAGGGCCCCATGCCCTGGAAGTGCTGCCTACATAGTCCCGTGAAAAGGGACCTCAGACCGATGTAGTTCTCCCATAAGCTAGGGAAGAATATGAGAAGATAGAAGAATAGGTAGTGAGGTTGATAGTTAGGTTGGATTCGAGGTCATAGGTATGATTAGGTTAGGTGGAATATAGGTAGATAGGTATGGGTGATTTTAGGTCGATAGGTAGTGTTGATTCCAGGTCATAGGTATAATTAAGTTGAGGGCATTGATGTTGGGTTGAGAATAAATAGATAGGTAAAGGTGATTTTAGGTGGATTGAGGTGGGAGAAGAAAATCCCAAAAGATAGGTGTCGAGGGTCTAGTCCTATATAGGAAGATCAAAAGGTAATGAAGAAGAGAAAAGATAAGAGGGGGCAAGAAAGCCACCCAATTGGCAAGGATCAAAATGTATGAAACACATCTACAGATAGGCTAGTGAACATAAGACCCTAAAGACATTGCATGATTGATTACTCTAAAGGTGAAGAATAGTCACAGAATCACCAAATGTCATAGGTTCAGCAGGTCCCTTGAGGTAGTATGAGGTGAAAAGACAATGGGTAAGGAGGTGAAGGTAATTGGGTCATAAAATGGGAAGTAGAATGCCTTGGGCAATAGAGCCAAGATCACAATAGGCAAGTCCATGACAAAAAAGGTTATTTTTCTTTTTCTTTTTCTTTTTGACTTTTTAGATAGACTGATCGATGTGGGAAGTCTATATGGGATGAATATATGTCTCCTTGAGGTCTTCGCGAAGCTGATCGATGTGGGAAGCTTCTGATTTTTTATTTTTGAGAAAATAGTCCTCTTTTTGGAAAGACTATGTAGAGAGTTGTGAGAGCTTTTTATAGTTTTCCTTCGAGGGAGCAATCTACTTATAGTGACAATTGAGGGTGGAAGATGTCCTTTTGAGGGATTCATCTTTTATATTGGAAGTTTGACTCAAGGATTTGATCCCTTATTTTTGAAGATGTCCTTCTGAGGGATTCATTTTTTTTTTTTTTGGCTTTTAAGTCATGGACGAGACTATAACGAAGCATTTGGTTCTTGTTGAGAAGGCAAGGGTGAACGACCATGGGATCTCATCTAAAAGAAGATGAAAAGTATCCATGAGAATCATGCCATGTGTAGAGCCGTGGTGCACATATTTAAGATAAGGCAAAAGGGTGACAGGTAATCACATGATTCTTGTTTAGTCATTGGAGATGAGGTGTGGAAAAGAAAAAGGTAAATGGCACTCAAGGGACGAGCATGAACTAGATAAATAGTGATGTAGGACTAGAAGTCAACAGTAGAATGGTCAAAGATGCAAGGCATTGAGGGGCTCAGGTTTGGGCTTACCATCAAGTGAAGACAAGTGATAAGCACCTGATCCATAGTCATGGGTCACGATGTATGGTCCAAGCCAATTAGGAGCAAATTTTCCCCGTTTGCTTTTTTCTGCTTTGGTTACGTGTTGATTTTCCTTGAGGATGAGATCACCGACCTTGAAGGTGCATTCATGGACACATTTTTCATAGGCACGCTTGATGCATTTTTGGTAGACTTGGAGATGGTCGAGGGCATGAAGATGACGTTCATCTAATAACTCAAGTTGTGCTAAACGGTCTTGGTGAAAGTCATCATCAATAAGCATATCTTGAAGAGAGATACAGAGAGATGGGATCTGGAGAATTTGAGAGGTAAAACAACCTTGGTACCATAGACCAGAGAAAAGGGATTAGCAGCAGTGGAAAGGTGAATACTAGTACGGTATGCCCAAAGAGAGAAAGGAATGTGCGTATGTCAATCCTTCCTAGAATCATTAACCACTTTCATTAGAATTTTTTTAAGGTTTTGTTGGTGGATTCAGCTTGGCCATTGGTTTGTGGGTAATATGGTGAGGAGAAGCTAAGATGGTTACCGAAGGTGTCACAAAGTTTCTATAGAGTTTAGTTTTTGAATTGTTTTCCATTATCAGTGATAAGGCGATGTGGAACACCGAAGCGACAAATAATGTGATGATTGATGAACTCACATATTTTCTCAGCTTTAGTGGAGATGAGGGGTATGGCTTCAACCCATTTGGTGTAATATTTGGTAGTGGTGATGATCCATTGATGTCTTAGGGAAGAGTGAGGATTGATCTCTCCGACAAGATCCAAACCCCATTGAGAGAAGGGCCAAAGGTCACGAGCGACCTGTAAGGCATGACTAGGTGTGTGATGAAGATTGGCATGTTGTTGGCATTTTACACAATGCTTAACGTAGTCACAACAATCATGATTGAGGGTCGGCCAGTAATAGCCTAGGTGAAGAATGCATTTAGCAACAGCAAGGCCACTGAAGTGACCTCCACATATGCCATCGTGAACTTCTTTAATGGTATAGGGGATTTCAGAGCTGGTGAGGCATCGTAAGAGAATACCATCAAAGCCTCATTTATAGAGAAGGCCACCCATGATGACATAACGAGAGGCCTTTTTGAGAAAGGCATTTGTCCATTACGTGTGAGATCAGGAGGCGATATAAAAAGGGAAAGGTAGTCCGCAAGCTGCTTATACCAAAGGTCTTGTGTGTTTAGTGAGGAAGTTCAGATGAGGTTAACACAACAATATTTATAAGAAGGTCTCGGTATGTGTTTTATGGTAACAAAGATGTCTGAATCGGTAGGTGAAGCAAGTATTTGGGAAGCGAGGCAGGCCATGGTATCTGTGAATTTATTGGTGGATCGTGGAACGGTTTGAATTTTATAGCGGTCAAAGGTAGTCAACATGATGCCGACGTAACATTTGTACTCTTGAAGTATTTCATTATGACACTGATAAACACCATTGACTTGGTTTACTACCAGTTGAGAATCACCAAAGATATTAATGGATCTAACATCTAAGGCATAGGCAGTCATGAGACCCAATACGAGTGCTTCGTATTCAGTGATATTGTTAGTGCATTTGAAGTCAAGTTTGAATGATAAGGGCATGGGTTCACCATCAAGAGGAATGAGGATAATGCCTGCACCACCCCCACTGACATTTGGAACCATCGAAGAATAAGGTAATTTGGTAAGGGTCATCATCCACAGAGAGGTTAGCAATGGATTCGTCAGGGAAATCAAAGTTCAAAGATTGATTCCCAGAAAGAGGCACATCAGCGAGCTGGTCAGCAATGGCCTGGCCCTTGATAGATTTTTGGTGGATGAATTCGAGGTCTAGGTCAGCAAGAAGCATGAGCCAACGTGCGGCACGTTGATTTTGGTAAGGTTTAGCATACATGAAGTGTAAGGGGTCAGTGTTGGTCACAACATAGGTTTTGTGGTTGAGTAGGTAATGGCGAAGTTTGGTGGCAACAAAAACTAAGGCTAAGCAAAGTTTTTCAGGGTGAGTGTATCAGGTTTCATAGTCCAGAAGGGTATGGCTTATGTAATAAACCACCTGCTCCCTATGTTGTTCATCATGATGAGCGAGCATAGCCCCTAAAGAGTGATCGGTAGCAGAGATGTATAGGTAGAAGGGTTGGTTGTCTTTAGGTGGAATAAGTACAGGGTGGTTGGAGAAGGTATTGTTTTAAGGCCTCAAAAGCTTTGTGGTAGTCGTCATCCCATTTGAAAGAGACATCCTTTTTGAGAAGGTGATGAAATGGTTGACAACGGTCAGAGAGTTGGGAAATAAATCGATGAATAGATTGTAATTTACCTTGCAGGCTACGAAGTTGTTTAAGGTTAGTGGGTGGAGGCATTTCCAGAATGGCCTTGACTTTAGCAGGGTCAACTTCTATACCATGTAGGGAAACAATAAATCCCAGGAGCTTTCCTGAGAGAACCGCGAAGACACACTTTTTAGGTTGAAGGTGATGCAATATTTAATGAGGTGGTCAAAGATGGTTTCGAGGATGGTGAGGTGCTCGGCGCGACATTTAGATTTGGCCAAGAGATCATCCACGTAATCTTCCAATATGTGATGCATGATATCATGGAAGATGTAGGTCATAGCACGCTGATATGTGGCACCAACATTTTTAAGGCCAAAAGGCATGACTCGATAGTAGAAGGTCCCCCAAGGGGTAATGAATGTGGTTTTGTGTTGATCCTCTGGAGCGAGAAAGATTTGGTTATAACCTGAGAAACCATCCATAAGTGATAGCATCTCATGGCCAGCGGTAAGGTCAACCAACTGGTCAATACCAGGCAGAGGAAAATCATCTTTTGGGCAGGCAAGGTTGAGATCATGGAAATCAGTGCAAATGTGAAGTCCCCCTGTCACCTTAGTGACAGGGATGATGTTAGAAATCCATTGGGGGTAATCGATGGGTAAGATGAAGGAAACTGAGAGAAGGCGTTGAAGTTCTTCTTTGACAAGAAGAGCAATGCGAGGGTGCATTTTCCTCAACTTTTGTTTTACGGGTTTGGCATCAGGAATGGTTACAATATTGTGGACCACGATAGTGGGATCAATGCTAGGCATGTCAGCATAGGACCAAGTGAAATCGTGGCTATGATTTTTAAGAAAAGAAGTGAGGGCTTCCTGTTCAGCAGCATCCAGAGATTGGCCAATCTTGAGAATGTCGGGGTCATCCTGAGTGTGGATGTTGACTTCGATAGTCGATTCATTCAACATTGTTTGCGTCTCAGAAGGTAACGACTGGTGAATATAAGAGTCTTCAGCACCAAGGTAGGTGAGTATGGATTCATCATCCTGACATTGAACAACATTAATAGAAGGAGTATCATCCCCTATCATGTCAGGATACAAGAAAGGAAGAGAGGAAGGAGCCTCGCCATCACGGTGATAGGTCAGAGGCCCCAAGGAAATGGTATTTATGAAAAAAAAAAGGTAGGAGGGATAGATTCAGGATCCATCGACTCCGTTGGTGAAGGTGGTGAAGGTGGGGTAGGTGAAGAAGGTGGAGAGGGGTCAATGTCTTCAATGAGTTCAATATGGGGCTTTTTGGCAGGTAGTTTGGTAAAACTGATTCCACTACGATCATTGTGTTTACATGTGGTACATGAAATAATGGTGTGATGACCTTGCTCATAAAGGCCAAAGCCAAAACCCTTCCAGGCACAGTGGTGTAGGAAAGTGTGAGCAAAGCGGCGGTTGGTAAGTGACTGAAGGTCAGCCGAAAAAGGTCTGGTTTGTGATGGTTGTTCGGGTGTATAAGTGGAAATATCAAGTCCCCCATAGGTAAGATGGGTAAGGAGGTGGGGAGGACCATAAAGGAGATGCTCACCTATGCGGTGATCATAGTGAGGATGTTGGTGAAGGTTTCCATACTCTTGTGGAGTAAGGAATGTATTGACATTGTACAGGCGATACTCCCCCATAGTGAGGCATTGAAAAACACCTTCCAAGGGATCAGTGGTTGATATATTGGTGGCTGGAATGGAGGAAGCATTAGAAGTTAGATCGGCGGAGGTGTCGGTTAGTTGGGAAGCTGATGTGTGACTGGTAGAAGTGACAACAGCGGTGGGAATAGAAGATTTGGGTGAAGGTGAGGTTGCAACGGCACTGGTGGATGGGGTCATGTGTGAAGAAGATGTAGGTAGGGAGGTAGATGCCTTAACAGGTACAAGGACATCATTGGGCTGGTAAAGCATGTTGTAGGTTTTGAAAGGTGATGGGTCAGCTGGAATGGTATAGGAACGTCCTTCATGTTCAAACTTTACACATCGGTGCAAAGTAGAAGGAACACAACCCATGGCACGAATCCAGGGTCTTCCGAGCAACAAATTGTATTGAAACTCCCCTTCCAAAATGTAGAACAACTCAGGAATAGTACGGGGACCCACACAAATGTGGAGGATGATAGTGCCAAGTGTAGAGGTGATAGCATCATTGAATGAACGCAACATGACTGGATGTTTATGCATGCAGTTGTTGGGTATGCACATTTGTTTGAATGCGTGAGAGGAGATGATGTTAATGCTAGCACCCCCATCGATCATAACACATCAGACACATATATTATCGATATGGATGGAGATGAAAAGTGTAGGATCTGGGTCATCAGTTTGGTGGGGGACAATTTCATCATCCGAGAAACTAAGGATAGCAACTTGGTGAACAGGTGGAGGTGATGAGGTAGATGGAAATTTGGTGAGAGAAGTGACATGATGAGGTGTGATAATAGATGCTACAGGTGTGGGGTCATTAGGTAAAACCTCAATAGATTGAAGGACCTCCATGAGAGCTTGACGATGTGACTCCGAGGTTTGGATGAGGTCGTATAAGGACATTTTGAGGGGAGATTGGTGTAGTTGTTTGAGCATGGTGTGATGTGTGACACCATTAGAAATGGGGTATGTGGGGCCACAGATAGTTATTTTAGGTATGGGTGTAGATGGTATGTTGGGTATAGGATTGGTTGGTGGGTCAGCTACCTTTTCTTTTCCCTTCTGCGCACGTGTAGTGACATGTACCATGTTGATTTGAGGGAAGTTGGAAATGGAGAAGGTGTAGGGTAAGTGGTATAACGACATGACGGGTAAAAACCTACTGGAGGAGAAAAGCCTTGTGAGGTGAGTTGGGCACAATGACATTTAGGGTGGTGGCATGGCAAGTTCTCTGATGCGAACCATGTTAATTTTGAATTTTGGAGGTGGCTCTAAGAGCTGTGAGGGTGGAGGTTGTGGTATAGGTGTAGGAGGAAGATATGAAGAAGGTGACAAGGGTGAATTAGGTTCATCATCCAGGAGGTCATCGTCATCAAAATTGGGGTCAGAAGAACATAATTGAATGTGGGCAGCCTTTAGACCCTTACAGTTCTCAACATCATGTCCTAGCACACGATGGTAAGCACAAATTTTAGTATCATCAAACCCTTCCGTTTAGGTTTAAGAGGGTCATAAGGTCTAAGAGGAGGGAGAGTGATAGCAGAGCTTTCCAGGAGGTTAGCCAAGATGGTGGCGTATGATCCCACAAGTGGATCACAATACGAAGTGAAAGTAGGTTTGGTTAGAAGATTTGGTAGTTATGGTGGTAGTTGAGGTGATGCGTTCTTGGATTTGGGTTGTACTTCTTTGGTGTAGGTGTAGCAATAGAAAGAGGGGTAGGTATAACCACCTCTTTGGAAATTAATGGTTTTTTCATTTTTTGGTGTTTTTTCTTAGGTAGAGGTGTAGGGGGAGCACGTGATGTAGATGGCAAGGTAGATGGTGGGAGAGGATGAGTGACCCAAGGGGACAACTGAGGTGCAGTGGTAGGTGTTGGTCGAGGTCGAGAGGGAGGTACAGGTGAGGTGGAAGAAAATGTCATAGGTAGTGAAGGAGGTATAGAAGGTAATGGTGGTATAGGAGGCAAAGAAGTTATAGATGGTGATGAAGGATGCAAGGTTCACCTAGGTAGAGCTGCAGGCTGTGGTAAAGGGGTCAAGGGAATTTTAGGTTTACCCCTGGAGAGAGTAGATTTTGTTAAGGTAGAGGGGTGAGGTCCCAAGATGGATGGTAGGGGTGAAGGTGATAAAGGTGTAGTTGGTGAGGTCGGTGCATGCGGATTAGAAGGTTGGGTTTTTCATTTAGGTTGAGGGATTGGTTCAATAGGTATATGGGAAGATGTGGTCAAGTGTATCCTGATAGGAGGATGTGCAAGGTTTGATGTGGGTGTGACCCCTAGAACACTAGTGGGTTTAGATACAAGAGATGATGTTGGAACACGTCGGCTAGCAAGTAGAGAGGGCGGGTATAGATGAGGATGATGCAATAGAAGATGTATCGAGAGTTATGTTCATGTGTGGTTTGGGTTGTTGAAACATCTTTTAGATAAATGGTAGAAGTGTCAGTGGAAGATGATTACATTTGGATCGAGACCGGGAGTAAGAGACACCCCCAAAGTGAAGACCTATCAACATAGTCTAGGCGGTCGGCCAAACGTGAGAACGACACTGTGGTAGATGAGGTAGATGTGGAGCGAGTGGGATTCCCATAAAATGTGTCTGAGAAATAGGGAATTCACTGGCTTCGGCCTCTGTAGGTAAGAGAGCCGAAAGTAGGTCCGTAGGATCTTGGGTAGCTGATGGAGAATGGTCACCGAGTGGTAACGACAAATCTATTGGATCCTGAATAGGTGGAGAAGATGATGGGTACTCCTCTGTGGGTGGAGGAGGTACAATTGGTAGTGGTTCACTGGGTAGGGAAGTTGAAGGGGAAATGATATCGGTGCTAATGAGAGACTCCTCCGCACAGGTGTACGGGGAGGTGAAGGGCTTTCCTCTATGGGTAGAGGAATGGATAAAGTAGGTTCCTGTGTGGGTAGAGGATTTCGGGCTAGGATTTCCTCGATGGAGGGGATAGGAGATATTTGGGAATCAAGTGGTAAGTCAGTAAAGATAACATGTACCTCACATGTATTACTTTCATTGTGTGAGGCATCACCAGTTTGATCATTAGATGGGGAATGGTTAGGGAATGGTTTCTTGAATATATGAAGGTCTTGATTGGCAGGTGCATTAGGGTTATCCAGGACTAACTCGCCACTCTCGAGCATTCCCTGAACAATGTTTTTAAAGGTGATACAATTGTTGTCACTGTGACCATTTACACGGTGATAGTTACAGTAGTCATTTTCCTTGTACCAACCTGGTATGGGGCGAGAGGGGTCAAAACCAGTATGTGGTTTGATAGGAGGAAGGGTGATGGCATTAGCTTTAATAAGATTTTCTAAAATAGATGAATATGGTTCCCCAATTGAGGTGTATTTCTTTTGTTCTCGTTTGAATTGGAAGGCTTGGACTGGTGACAGATTGGATGAAGGTTTAGCATGATTGGATGGATGGGCAGGGCCAGCCTTAAGTACCACTACATTGGCAGTTCCCTTGGCTTTGGAATAACTCATCTGAGGTTTCGAGGAAGAGGAAGTATCGTGTGATTTAAACGAGGAGTTCTTGTTTCATAATTGTATCTTCTTCTCTTCGATGGCACGAATTTCAAGCTTACGTGCCATGGTGAAAGCCTCATCGAATGTTCAGAAGGTTTGCACCTGTAAGGTAGGTGAGATATGTCTAGCACAGGCTCGTGTGAAGAGCTCTATGAGTTCAGTTTGTGGTAATTGGAAAGTGAGTTGGTTGATTAGGCTACGCCAACGAGTGACAAAATCTGCGATAGATTCATCGTCATATTGACGCATAGAATAAAGATCGGTCATGGTAACCTTCTTGATGACGTTAATCGAAAAAATGATCCAAGAAGGCTTGGGCTATTTGGTTGAATGAGAAGATGGAATGTCTAGGTAATCCACTATACCAGTCCAATGCTGGACCTGTTAGGGACATGGGAAAGGTTCACAAAAGCAAAGCATCATCATGGGCAATTAAGTAACACCCATGTTTGAAAGATCACAAATGTTGTTGCGGGTCTTCCTTACTGTTAAAGTGGTTAAACTTAGGCATCTCCCAGTGTACGGGATATGGGTGAATGGGAATGGATGGGTGAATAGGCTCATTACAAATCTCGTCATAGGTGAGAGAATTGCGGGAGCCAAAAACAATGCTTCTAATGTCTGCATCTTGTCCATCATTAACTTGATAAAGTCATTGTTAGGTTGTGAAGATTGGGTACCCCCCAGAGTGAAAGGAGGTTGTTGTTGGACATATGAAGAATAGGACATTCCAGAATATGGTGGTGTCGAATAAGGAGGTGGGAATTGAGAGACAGACATAGAGGGTATATACCCAGACTGAATGACCGATGAAATAGGAGGTGGCTAGTAGTAGGTATGTGAGGGTGGGACACTCGTAGTGACCCTGGTAGAGATGGGAGGTAGAGATTGGGGAATAGAAAGGACAACATTTTGAAATGGGGTAGAGGTTACCGACACCAAGGGTGGTAGCATTGCGACTGGTATATATGAGACAACAGGTGTGGATGATGCTATGTTTTGGGTGGTGGATGAAGGTATGGTGGAGACTACGGGTGCAATAGAGGTGGCGGATGTGGTGGTAAAAGCTAGCATGGGACCTAGCTACAACACAACTAGGGATAAAATGGGTGAGGTCACCATGGTAGGAGGTGGAGCTGAGGTGGAAGTGATCATTAGGGATGGAGATAAGGATATGGGCATGCCATAGATCAATTGACCCGAGGCATCTCGAGTGGAGGCATGGGTGAGGTAGTGGCTCAAAGCAGTGGGATTCTGATCCAGGAGTCGTGCAAACTCCATGTCACCTGTAGGAATGGTGATAGGTTGATTAGGATCCATGGATGATGAGATGGAAGGTGGTGAAGGACTAGGTGATGAAGGGCTAGGTGGGAGTGGTAGTCGACTAGTGTGAAATACGAGGGCACTTTCCTGACTACGGGTTAGCACCATGTGGATAGGAACTGATTTGGCAAGACTGTATTATGTCTGAATGGCACATAACACAACAAAACTAGGAAAATAGTTAACAGTAACTGAATTAGGTCGGCTGGTGAGCTGTAAAATAACACAGGGTGACTGACGCCAGTTCAGGTAAACCGATGCCGGTTAGGCTTAACCAGTGCTGGTTACTGTGAAAAACCAACAGTCTGTTAAATGATAGTCCCAGAGTGACAATTTTTACACAGGATGAGACGTAAGGTGACTGTGATTGAAATAACGACAATATGAAAGGTGATAGGAGCCTTTTACAGCTCAGAAAGTGAAATAGGTGTCTTTTGGATAGGTATCCAAGAAGACTTCAGACCGACGCCAGTTGGGTTAAACCGAAGCCAGTTAAAGGTAACCGTAGCCGGTTACTGTGAAATTGAAACAAAGAATAAGAAAGATGGTTGTGATTTAAAAATCTGGTGTTGAATCAAACCCAGAAGTCTGAGAATGATGTAGATGTGGTCCAGGCACACTCAGACGAAGTCAGAATACACCGAATATGATTGGGAGTGTGCAAGGAAAGACAAAAATGATGATCGAAAGCTCTCACCTCAAAACACAAATCAAGCAGAACACTAAGAAAGAACATTCCTAGAGTGCCTATTCTATTACGTTTGTTCAGCTTATGCTATTTGTATGGACTGACTGTTATGAACAGAACAATAGAATTTCTTGGTGAGGAAGGCTTCCTACGAAGAAAGAATTCTAAAGGGTGAGGTTTCAGGAATGTTATGGCGGGGGCGGGCTTCACTCTGAAGTATGACTCGACAGAGCAGCGAGTTGGGTGCCCACTGTACCGTGATCATGTGATCACCTACAGCTTCTTCCAGGTAGGATGTTGTTTAAGAATGTATGTATTTTGAATTTTTGTGTGGTTTGGTAAGACTCAAAGAAAGAGAAAAGGATAGAAGTGCTTTTCTATGATTCGTTTGTCAACCATCAGCTGGTCATGACTTCCAGCGTATAGGTTGCCCTCAATTAATGTGAGCTAATGAGTTAAATCAGAATGCAGTGCACTTGTTTTAAACCCAAATCGAAAGTATGATATTCGATGACAGCAATAGATGAACAGGAAGAGGGATGCTCTTTCACTAAAATGCAGAAAACAAGAATAAGAAGGTTCTTTTTAAATACACCAAAAGAAATGTGTCTTTCAGAGCAAATAGAAAGAAGAGAATGTTACCAAGGAGAAAGTTTAATGCGAATGCTATTAGAAGGGAAACAAACACACACAAATTTTCACCTAGGAATGAAGAAAGATGCAAGGAACCCCGAATGGGTCCCACCGGGCATGCCAAAATGTTTCACCTGATTTCTTAGTTTTCTGAGAAGTACTTGACAAAACAGATAAGGTAAAGGTGGTAAGAGGAATACCTGGTTTGAGATGGTTGAAGGTTGTATGCGCGCGTATCTGAATTCTGAATCAAAGTGATTGTGAGACCTTCCTTTTGGCTAGGAGGAACTACCTGTATAAGAACCAAAACAAGACCACCAAAGAGAGTTAAATGATATATGCAGTGGACTGCCTAGCATGTGCTAGATCCTGGAAGTGCGATACTTCCTAGATGGCTTTCAGTCCACTGTTTAAAACAATTCAATGCTGAAATCAAAGTAAATATTGTCCTACTATAGTTTAATATGATTTAGGCATCTCATACAAATGCAATAGGCTAGATCTAATCTAACAGGCTAGGCTAGAAGGAGATCCAGAGGTCAAGTAGGTTGGTTATAGGTGAATCTGAGCTAACAGGCTAGGTTAGATACAGATCTGAAGGTCAAATAGGTGTTCAAGTAGGTATATGTCAGAAACAGGTTTTATTCTAGCAGAAATTAGGTGACACAAGAGACTGACCATGATGAAACCAATGATGGTTTTACTGTAACCGGAGACGGTTAGAAGAGAACCGGCAACGGTTAAGTCGGGGCTGGTGGAATCACACAGTCTGGGTATTTTGGAGTTTTTGGGGTGAAAGTGGAGTGGATAGAAGATGGGAATTGATCACAGAGGGGGTGTAGATATGTTGCAAAGGTCTGAGACTACTGAGGAGGTCAAAATGGGAAATTGGGCCAAGTATTAAGATGATTGGGTATGGAAGGTGGCTTGCAACTGGAGAGAGGGAATGGATAGAGAGTAAAAGACTAGGTTCCTTTACCACAAAGACTACAGATGATGATAGAAAATGAAATAGATGGAAGGAGGATACTTACTCTTCTGTGAGGTACAGGTCTGAAGAATAATGAAGAAGTTGCTGCATTGGAGAATGCTGGGAAGAAAGTTTCACTGTTGTGCCAGTGTATTTGGTTGCCTTTGTTGATCACAAATCAATCTTCATTCTGTTGTCATGTCTAAAGAGATCAAACTCGAGATCAGAAGTTTGCCAACAACAACAACCAACCCCGTATTACAAAGCTGTAAATGGGTCTAAATAGGCCATTTGGTCCATTCCGGTATAACCGGCATCGGTTTAGGGTGAACCGAAATCGGTTTAGGGTGAAATGACGTCAGTTTGGGTGAGATATCTCGGGTTGTTCAAAGGTTTCCTAGGAAGTTGTTCCGCCATTTGATAAGGGTCTCTTCTTTTCCTCGGGATGAAAACCGACCTTAGGAGGCTTTTAAATGTGAGGTGAGGGGATGGGTGTAATGTTAGGTTTTATTTAGGACATTGGTTTAGGGTTTAGGTTAATGGGTCAAATGATGGGGGTGGTTAGGTGAGGTGCATTTAATAAAAGGAAATTATATTAAATAGGTGTGTGAGGGTGGTGAATTAATTTAATGTAAATAATTAAATTAATGTGTGTGTGGGTAAAAGGTCATTAACTTAATTAAAATAATTAAATTAATATGTATGGAGGTAAATGGCATTAATTTAATTAAAGTAATTAAATTAAAATGTGTGGGGTGCAGGAGGTAAGTGCTAAAGTGTTGAGGATGAGGAAATGATTATAGGGCCAAGGCATATTTGAAGGCGTGAAAGGATAGGGAAGGAAACATGTGAAAGACAAAGATTTATTCGGGACTTAGCCATTTTCATGGTTACGGGCTATTTTTGGAGATAGCGTATGGAGCACACAATGGGATGGAGACTTGCGTGACACACAAATGCTATTTTGGGAAGAGCATCTACTAAGCGCCATGCATGAGTTTGAGTTAATAATAGGATTACTACTGCCAGTTAACTGTAAGAGATCTATTATTAGCGCACTTGCATGTGTGCATGTTATTGTAAAGGCGCATGACTATTTTCAGCATGTGACCTATTTTGGGAAGTGCGTAAGTGGTGAAGGGAAAGTCCCCACCCTTATAAATATGTATTAATCTGTGTAGTTAGAGAGACACTGTGTATGAGCTATTGTGGAGTTATGCTGCCAGATCTGATGCACGCATAAACTTATGATACTACTTATTGTAAGAAGCTTTTGTATTTACTGTGTTTAATATAATGGAGTGTATTGGGTGAATAATGGTGTTAAACATGACTGTAACTGGTTCTTGCATGGTTGAATTCATTATGTTTATCACTTGATTCATTATTCTTTAGATCTAGATCTGGAATATGCTCTGTGGAATGTTTATGTTATTTATGGATCTGAATACATTATATCTTCATCATGTTCACATCTTACACAAGCGACTCTAAGGAGGGGTCTGGTACCTTTGTGTGCTTCGGGTGAGTGCTCAGCTTAGGCTGGGTGATGTGCCAACGCGCCTGGGTTATTCATGGTAAATTCTAGGCTGCATCATTGGTTCCATTGCCAGGACCTCTTTTTCAGTTGTTTTCAGGATGGTTCACGATGAAGACATACCAGTTGACCCTAGCAAGTGTTGAGGAGTGGATAAAAGATCTAGAAGAAGAGTACATGCATGGAGGTTTAGCACTAGATCTGAGTTTCACGCACGTGCGTGGGTGGAAAAGAATCTGTATGACTATTTGTATATGAGAGCTTCTTTGCTATTTTCCTGGTAGAACTGTACGAGTGGCTGGTTGCTTATGCATCTAAATGGAATTGGAGGTATCACACACTTGTCTAGACACAGGAAGAATTTCAGGCCTTGTATGATGTTGATCTGATTTGGACACGTGATGTGGATACTTGGTTCCATGGTGTTTTGAACAACTATATTATGGAGTACTCAATTTCCACTTATTCTTTCCCAGAGGTAGCTGAGTTCCAATTTTTACCGTATCCTAGGGGAACTTACTTGCAAGGCATTCCACTGGTGATCAAGATCTTGATGGTAACCCTGAACTTAGAGGAAAATTTGATGGCTAGCTAAACCCCATCACATGCGGGGGAAGGAACAGGTTTGGTGAAAGATGGTGGACCTAGTGGCAAAGAGGTAGAGGAAAGAAAGGAGGCTTAAGTATAATGAGGTGTATGAGAGGGAGATAGAGAAGCAGCATGACATTGCAGAGTGGATGGCGTTGAGGAGAGAGATGGCTCATGAAGGATTTGGAGCTCACGCAGAAGGCATGGAGCCAGAGCATCAGGAACTCCCCCATTTGGGAAAGCATGAAAGGGAACCCTCCTCAGCCTCACACAGGAGTGCACCAGTAGAGATGACCTGGGCCATAGGCATGCATCTGAATCTACCTAGAAACCTAGCCCTTGTGCTTGGTTTTCCAGTATCTAGTACATCCAATAGTCAACAAGCTAATTTGGGCAGTAGGGAAGCAGGAGTAAGTCACATAGCAAGTACATCTATGGCAGGGAAAATGTCTTCATTGTTGTTTGGAGGTACCTTTTCAGGTGCATCATCTACATAGAATTCGAGCATGCAAAATTTGGGGCTCACTTCTAGGAGTAGTACCACCACACAGACTGTAGGAGTTCAGTACAGTACTACTATTGGGACATAGGGAAGTACATCTTCTGGTCCACTTCTGGCTACAGGTGGAGGATCAGGGGGTATAGGTGGCTCTAGTTTTGGTGGATCTGGTGGTTCTAGAGGTAGAGGCAACACAAGAGGTTCTGGATCAGGTGGGCAGGGTCCACACCAACCCCAAAATATTTACATGGAGATGTCTCTTCATCTTCCAGAGTATAGGGGCATAGAAGATGTTGTTGAACATGTGCACATGTGTGAGATACTGTGGCACGTAAAAGGAATCACAACTTCTGAGCGCAAGGCAAGTCAATTTGTAACTACATTGTAGGGATGCACACATAGTTGGTATAGGAAGTTTGACCCTGATCAAACTTGCATAGATTATGCAACATTCAAAGATGCATTCCTTAAAGAGTTCTATATCCCTGAATTTGAGCAGAAGAGTATAAGCGCACTCAAGGATATTAAACAAGGCACTACTGAGAGTGTCCAGGAGTATGATGCCCATTTCAAAACACTTTTATCTAAGATTTCTTATGATATTCACAAAGCCAACATGCACAATGGTTCGTTGGAGGTCTGATCACACCTTTTAGAAGGGCAATGTCACATAAGACATACACTGATCCATGCGAAGCACTTGAAGCAGCTTTGTGCACACTGAGGCAGTCGGGAGTATAGACACTAGAGTCAGCCCATTCTTGGAAGCACAGATTGTAGCTATGGAAAAGTAGTTGGAGAAACTATCAGTGAATTCAGCACATGAGACGTGCACTGGGATTTGGTGTACAGACTGTGAAGTGGAAGGGCACACCAAAGATAGTTGTCCCCACAGAACAATACGTTCATTATTGCTAGACTGTGAGATATGTCACCTGAACCATGATGCCAGCCACTGCCCATTATTACAACACATGATAAGGAAGAATGTATCCTGCTATTGTAAGATTTTCTGGTCCATGACTCATGATACAGAAGACTACAGGTTGATTGGTCAGATCCATGATGCTATAGATATTGGTGTGCGACAGATAGGAGTATAAGATAACTCTAAGGGTAAAGGTGAGCACCAGGATCAGAATCACAATCAAGTGCACTATGATCAGAATGAGGGGTGCTATGAAGGAGGACATGGCAGAGGTCAAGGATACCATGGTGGATTCAGAGGTCGAGGCCGTGGTGGTGGATGAAGTGAATTCCCTCATGGAACATGCTTTACATGCAGATCACCTGACCACTACAGGCACGAATGTCCTCAGAATATTACATGTTCTTTCTGTAGGAAGAATCATAGCTATGAGGAATGCCCAGATCTATATGAGCATCTTAGCAAGCAGCATAAATAGGAGAACAAAGGCATAGGGATGGTTAGGATACAATGCACTGTGGAAAATCAGTAGATGCCAAAGTTGGCACCAGAACCTGAGGTATTACCTGTGAAGATCACTACACACACTGAAGCTACGCGCACTAGAGAGGCATTACAGTAGAAGCCTACCATCACTAAGGAGGATGTTTTGCATGCAAGGTATCCAGATCCTATGCACCAGAAGGAGGTTTATCAGGAGACCATGGAAGTACTCAGAGACCTTCAAGGGGAAATACAATGTTTAAAGGAGCAATCACAGAAGATGGAACAAAAGAAGGCAAGCAAAGACGGTCCAGTCAGATATTGATGACTTGAAGGAGGTATGTAAAATGTTGCACCAGGAGAATATCATTCCATTACTAGGGAGTTGGCTAAAGGGAAACACTCCACACATGAATATTGAGAATGGGCGTCAAATCCTGCATACAAATCTTCCCCCCCATAACTTAGATTATGACAAGGAGTTCACTCTGAATGTTGTTGTCGATGGATGGCTCTTGAGTAATATATTGATTGACACAGGCATGGAGTAAATGTGTTTACTTTAGATGCATGGGTACAGATGGGGAGACCTTCATTGCAGCCATCTTGTAATGTATTATTTATGGCTAATCAAACTAAGGCCACTCCTATCAGAGTTTTAAAAGATGCATCCATTACTATACAAGGGGCCAAGTTCACTGGGGATTTTGAGGTTTTAGCACTTGCAGAAGTAGACAGTTTCCCAGCTCTACTTGGGTGCCCTTGGTGTTACACAAATAATGTTGATCTTTGGTTCAACAAGGGATATATCAGTTTTGAGAACAAGGAGGAAAGAGTTATTATCCCTTTAACAGATGGGAAATCTGCACCCTATGTTGAGCCTTTGAGTGAGGAAGATCTGAATAGGATTTATGTACGCACCATTCGGGACCCAGAAGTACTCGAGCCATCTAAGGAAGGAATCCTTCAGTGGGAAGATGCATAGTCTATTAGTGATACTACAAGTATTTCTTGTGATAATTGGGCTCATGGTACTTATGAGATGGTTGGGTGCAAAGTAAGGAGCACATTTGCATGGAAAATCAAACCTCATTGCATCAGGAGGATAGGTAACAACTCTGTACCTCAGTACACTAGAGAAGGAGACCCTATGGTATTCCTGCACCATGGAGGAACAGTGGATAGACCAATTTGAAAGAATAAATATGTTAGCATATACCCTACATGGGACAACAATGCACTGGTGGGTGGTTCACAGGGATAATCTTGTAGAATGGAATGAAGTCAGGATTGCTCTAACAACTCAGTTTTCTAGGAGCAATGCACCTACTCAAATCTGCACATATCATGGTAATCAACCTGTTCAGCACCACGTTCAGTAGTGTGAGAGGCTCTAGATAGAGGGGTAGGAAGCTTTACCACCTTCACTATGGGTGCACAAACTTTATTCCACTTTACAAGGTTGCGCACATGCTTGGTATGTATATGCAGAGCTACATAGAGAAACTAGAAATTGGCAGGATTTGATTGTAGGAATGGTCCAGAATTTTGACTACTTCTCTACTAAACCTCCAGTAGAAGAGGCATTAAGGGTTATAAAGCATTTAACTATGGGAGACAGTGCAAAGGTGGAAGAACTCATTCAGGAGTTATTTGATGAGAATGACTCAGGAGCACACTTTGATGAAGAAGCAGAGACAGATGCCACACTACTTAAGCATGCTTGCTTAGAGAAAGAAAAAGGAAAGATGGTCTACATAGTGGATGATGAAGAAGTAGAAAATCTGGATATAGATCATTCAACAGGTACACACGAGGTCTTGGATAGTGTGGATAACAATGCACGCACCTATCATGAACCTATGAGGACAAAGAAAGTGAATATTGGTACAGATGTTGAACCTAAAGAGGCAATAATTGGAGATTATTGGTCTGAATCTGAAGTGGCAAAGATAGTTGAGTTGCTCCATGATTTTCAGGACTTATTTCCTAGGGGCTACCATGAATTAAAAGGAGTGCATGAATCATTAGGAGAGATGAAGATCAAGCTTAAGGAAGGTGTGCACCCCGTCAGGAAGAGACCCTACAGGATGAACCCTAACCTACAAATAAAAGTTAAAGAAGAAATTGACAAGATGTTGAAGTTTGGCATCATCAAGCCCCTAGAAGAATCAGAGTGGGTTAGCCCCATGGTTATCAGTATAAAGAAATATGGTCGGATTAGGATTTGTGTGGATTACAGAGAACTGAATGTTGCATGTGTGATTGATCCCTTTCCTACACCTTTCACAGAGGAGATATTAGAAGGCGTTGCAGGGCGCAAAATCTATTCTTTTACAGATGGATTCTCTAGGGTATCATCAGGTCTGGATTGCACAGGAGGATCAAGAAAAAACAACTTTCACCACTGAATGGGGAATTTTTACATATACTGTGATGCCCTTTGGTCTGAAAAATGTGCCTGCTGTATTTTCATGAATAGTTGTTCAAGCATTCCAGGATTTTATTCACATTTTCTTGCAAGTTTACTTGGATGATTGGATGGTGTATGGACTTGTTAAGGATCATTGTGACAATTTGTGCTTAATGTTTGAAAGATGTAGACAATTAAGCATCTCTTTGAACATCAAGAAGTGTGTGTTTGCTACACCTTTTGGCACTCTGTTAGGGCACATCATCTGCAAGGAAGGTTTGTTACTAGATCCAGCTAAGGTTGCAGTTATTGTTGGCCTAGAAGAGCCTACCAGTTAGAGTGAGGTGCATGGATTCTTAGGTCACACTGGGTATTATAGAAAATTTATCAAAGGATATGCTAAGGTTGTCCACACCCTTGGAAGAGGTACTAAAAGGAAAAGGGACATTTTATTGGGGAGAACCACAACAAGTGCGCATTTGAGACATTGAAGGAGAGACTTACTACAATGCCTATTCTGTGTTTTCCCTCATGGGACCAACCATTTCATGTACATGTGGACGCCTCTGGCATGACCATTGGCATGGTGTTAGCTCATCCTAGAGAAGGTATTATAGATCATCCTATCTATTTTGCTAGTAGAAAGTTGACTCCTGCAGAGCAGAATTATACAACTACTGAGCATGAAGCCTTGTCAATGATCTATGCACTACATAAATTTAGACAATACCTTCTAGCAACACCATTCATATTTTACACCGATCACATGGCATTGAAATACTTGGTAAACAAGCCCATTTTACAGGGGTGCATATGTCGATGGGTGCTCTTATTCCAAGAATTTGATTTCACAGTTGTGGTAAAACCAGGGAAAAGTAATTCTGGCCCAGACCACTTATCAAGAATTCAGTCAGGGGAGGACACAGACAATTGAAGATACAATGTCAGATGCACAGTTGTACAGGTTACAATGAGCACCTTCAGAATTGGAGGATATTGCTATCTTTTTACGTACATGTATGGCACCAGAAGGAATGAAATCCTTAGAGAAGAAACAACTTGCAATTCACGCGGCACCTTTTATGTTGATTAGTGGTGACCTATACAAGTTAGGCTGAGATGAAGTATTGCACCAGTGTGTACTAGAGCACGAGCACACAGACATCATGGAAGAGGCTCATGGTGGTATTGCAGGTGGGCACTATGCAGGTGACACCACTGCGTGCAAGATTCTACTCACTGGATTATGGTGGGAGACCCTCTACAAAGATTGTAAAGCATATTGTAAGGCATGTGATCACTGTCAATGCATTGGTAAACCTGGGAAAAGAGATGAAATGCCTTTAATACCTATTCCTAGTGAAAATTTGTTTGAGAAATGGGCTATAGACTTTGTGGTTCCTATTTCACCAGCCACGCGTAGAAATGGATCACGCTACATCATCACTTGAACAGATTATCTTACAAGGTGGGTAGAAGCAACACCTACCAAGGATTGTACATCCGCTACAACAGCCAAGTTCTTATGGGAAAATGTTCTTACAAGGTATGGATGCCCGCTGAGCTTGACAAGTGATAGGGGTACACACTTTCTGAATGAGATGATCAGGATACTATTGGATGAATTTATGATTGTGCACCATAAGACTACACCCTATCATCCTCAGGAAAATGGGACTGCTGAGGCCTTCAACAAGATTTTGAGCCAGACATTGACAAAAAATTTTGATGTTGAAAGGAAAGATTGGGATGAAAAAGTTTCTGTCATGCTTTGGGGATATAGAACAACATATAAGAGGTTGAACAAGGCCACACCCTTTCAGTTTGGTGTTTGGCACAAAAGTAGTTCTTCCTATGGAATTCATGTTACCTTCTTTGTGTATTATGCACGTGCTGGAGGTCTAGCTGATGAGAAAGCCCTGGAAGAAAGAATTGATAAATTGATATAGTTGGATGAGAGGCGAGCCATAGCACGTTGGAGTCAGAAGTAGGAAAAGGCCAGGAAGAAGGCATGGCATGACAGGCACATCAGGGACAAAAAGCTTGAGATGGGACAGATGGTGCTTCTTTATGACTCTAAGTTTCTGTGCCATCCAGG
Source organism: Taxus chinensis (assembly GCA_019776745.2). Lineage (NCBI taxonomy): Eukaryota > Viridiplantae > Streptophyta > Pinopsida > Cupressales > Taxaceae > Taxus > Taxus chinensis. Next base: position 165,148 of record JAHRHJ020003319.1, on the reverse strand, counting down.
AAAGCTTAAAGTGCATTGGTTGGGACCGTATATTATCACTCATATACTTGAATCAGGTGCTTGTCAGTTAGAGACACTTGATGGAATACGGTTACCCAGTTACTTCAATGGGAGTAGGCTGAAGCCCTACTATAAATAAGTCTTCTTGGTGTTTGTAATAAGGCAGTGTTGCCATTTAGACTAGGTTTTCATTTCTGTATTTCCTTAATGTATTTCCTTCTTCATCACTATGCTTTGTCAATTTAGTTGGTGTTTTGTGTAATAAGCACATTTGCACACTGGAAGCTAATTACCATTTGAAGAATTTTTATGCGCAGAGGACTACACATACCATTGGTGTGGGGTGGCTATTTACAACTGGGTACACATAAAGGAACAAACTGCTACATGTGTTATTCAAGTTTGGAGAGGAGTTGTTAGAAAGGAGATTGCTTTAAAAAGATGACCGTAGATGGAGATAAATGAGGGAACAATATAACACGAGGTAAGCAGCGGCCATGGAGACTACCAGGGGAAGGCGCAGTGGTGAGGTACTCAGGTGCATGGAAGCGCACTGAAGAGAAGTCTGTAGCCAGAAGGTAGGAAGGCACACTAGAAGGTTATAGCTGGGGCACGAAGATGTACCACACAATATTGTGAAAATGGTCAATTAATGAGAGGATTGTTGGTTGGTGAAGGAGCAATAAATGCACTAAATTTTTGAAAATCTATATAAGGACATGATGCGGGTTCATTTTTACCTTTGCGATCACAAGTATTTGAGTGAGCTAAGTGCAATCAAGCCGAAGTGAAGTAATATTGATGTGCAGAGAGTGTGAAACTAGATGTGGAGAGTGGATTATTGCATGGAAGAGGCTTGCATCCCCATTGGTGAAGGGTTTGAGTGAAGAAGAGGCATTGAAAAGAAGCTAGGGCACGGTTTCAAGCTAGGGCACACAGATTCAAGCTAGGGTTTGAGTTTTCTTGTTACAGATAGAAAAGGTGGGATTTTTACGATGGCACCAAAGAAAGCACCTGCCACAGGCACGAAAGGAAAGAAGAAGGTAGAAGATGAAGTTGAAATGGCTCCCGAGAGTAATTTTTTAGAGATGCAGTACCCAGAAGGTGTGATAGTCAGACAAGAGTGGGATTCCCACATCCACAGGTGCAAAATAAGTGACTACAACCACCGTACATCTGACAACAAGAAAGAGTTGGACGCATTGTTGAATACAAAGACCAACAAGCACACGGTGGAGGATATGCCAGTATATGATGACGCTGGGGAGAAATTGTTGAAGCAGGTAGGAGTCTATCAGTTGTATGAGCTCCCATATTTTGGCAAGTATGAACCATTATACCAATGGCTGATGAGTAGAGTCCATGAGGACTTCTTCTATTTCACCAGACAAAGGGTTAGAATCACAACCCTGATTTTGACACTGACAGGATTGAAGGGCACAGGGGTAGACCTTGCTAGTGATCTGACTGATAAAGCAAACAATCGTAGAGATAAGAAAGGAGTTGGGGTATACTAAGGGTCTGCACGGAATGGACATTGATAAATTGAAGAAGTACCCAGTGGTGCAGGAAGCCACGCATCTGGTAACCAAGTTGAATGATCAAGAGAGATGGTCGCAGGTGAATACCATGTGGCTACATGTTGCGAAGAAAATGTCTCAGGGAGTAGTCTACAACCTAGCAGGCTACATTGCAGACACCATTATTGAGGAAGCACACAAGAGAGAAGATAATTTTTGTCACTATCCTCCTTTCCCTTGTGTTTGTAGAAATTGGAGTGCCCGATGGGCCAAAGAACAAGATCTGGGAGTATCCCATGGAAAATAAGTCCCTCGCGGAGAGGTTTGACAAATATTTATGTGAAGGATCAATGAGTGGGTCATTTAAGTAGAGGGTGGAGATGTGGTATGACCAAATTCACATGGCATTTGAGGAGGAGTGGCACATTCCCAAGGAGCTACCTTTGGTGGTGGGAAAGGTAGTACAGTTCGTGGTGTTCCAACACTTCTGTATCACACGATTTTCTATGAGGGATGGGGCATGGAGCCCATGGTGCAAACTTCCATATGCCTTCACAACATGCTACTTCTAGGCATCAGTCCACCAATTTACTGATGCGCACCACCTGAAATTTAATGCAGACAAGGTAGACTGTGACTACCACACTCTGAGGAAGGCATATGTGTATCCAGGCCAGACTGCCTACATTGAGAGGCTCATCTCAGATGTCATAAGTATGAAGCCAGTAAGCTTGGCTATTGGGGATAGTGGAGCCACGCTCATATACCTTCAGCTTAAGCCTAAGCTGGAGAATAACAAGTATGTAGAAAATGAGTTCGCACTCCCAGGGCCACCTAAAGGCAAACATACAGTGGAGAACGTGCCAGCCCCACAGCCTACAGAAACTATAGCGGTAGATGAGGAGGATGAAGAACATGAAGATAGTGGTGGCTTAGATCATAGAGGCCAAAGGCAGCCCACAGACAGAGTAGAGACTGAGCAGGTACTCCACCTCAGGTACAAGAAGAAGACAAAGACTTGGATGTGGAAGCAGTCCATGGAGAGTGCCACTTTAAAAGGGTATTCAGAAGAACAAGGACCCAAGGCATGGGACCTTCACATCCTGTGAGGAGATCACCATGACTCTCTCCACAAAAAGAGACAACTGAGAGGAAGAGGAGAAAACTAAAGCTGAATGAGGAGGTGGAGGAGTCTGCAGAGAGTGCCCTTGGAACCCCTGTATAACCTAGAAGATGTGGAAGAACCCAGGGATGAGGATATGAAGGATGAAGAGGAAGGTGTGAAGGAGGAAGAAGAAATAGAGCATGATATTTCTCAAAACATCAAAGATCCAACTCCAAACCTTGGCACTCAAGTTCCTAAGGGGCCAAGAATGAGGAGAACCAATGGGGAGTATGTTGGGCCAAGTATGGGCTATGCTGAGGACACAAGTAAAATTGTTCGTGCCCATTTCCAGAGCACAATGGGCCTTAAGGGGTTGTATGGATGGGAGTTGATGGACCCAGACATGGCCACTACACACGCATGAGGAAACAACTGTCTTGGTCCATGTAAACTCACATGGACGAGCCAATTTTGATGTATGTGAGGAGTCATGTGTGTCAAGAAGAATGAAGAAGGCACCACAGAGCAGGCACATGACTATAAAGCCCACTCTCATGTCTGATGAGCAGGTGAGAAATGCCTTGGTTAAGGTATCTACAGAAGTGGCGCAGAGGAACATAGATAAGGATGCCACTATTAGAGCACTACGAGAAGATAACAAGGAAAAAGCTACAGAAATAACACATCTAAAAGGAGAGAAGGACTTAGAACAGAAAAATAATGAAGCCTTCATCAACATGGCAGAAGAAATTGGTGATTATGTCCTGAAAGCAAGACCACACTTAGAGTCTAAGGTACCTAAAAAGTTTCCTTCAGCTATGCATTATGTGCATATGTTAGTTGATTTGGTGCTTGAGGATGGACCAATTCACATGCAATGCCAAAGGACCCTATATAGGAAGAAGAGAGAGGAAGGGCCTCCATGGTTAGAAATATTTCATCTTACGAGGCATTTATCCAAACTTTACAAGAAGAGCTGAAGAAAGCAGACCAAGCTTTGAACATATGTGCAGCTCCAGAAGCAGTGATCAGGATCAGAACTATATTAGAAGATAATGAAGTTCTGAAGGCAATGAAGGATGAGACTTTAGGGCACACAGAGAGATTGGCATTAGTAAAGAAAAAGTGTGAAAGCCCTTGCAGCAACACAAAACCCACATAAGGAGAGGCTGGATGAGCTTGGAAAGCTCATAGCACAAAAGATGGATCTTCTGGAGGGAAGGATGTCTGCTATGGCTAACATTGTCCTAGTATTGCATAATGAAAAGGGAGAGATAACCCAGGATGAGTTGGAATCCATCACTGCAGACATTCTAGAGAAGACCAGAAATGTGCTGGATGATTGGCAAGCCTTGGAGGCTGAGATTAAAGAAGAATATCCAGAGTTGATCCTCCCAGTTGAAGCAGAGGGTGTTGCAGAATAGAAGTCCATTCTTTGTAAAGTAATTCTTTAAATTATTTCCATTCTTATTCTTTATTCTTTGGGAACATCAGGAAGAACCCCATTTCCAGGACGACAATGTAGTTTAGTGTGGGGTAATGTTGAGTAGACAAAATATGACACTAAGGAGAGGGCACACAGAAGATTCACGTGTGGGAGCAAGGCATATTTGAAGGCACGAAAGGATAGGGAAGGAAACATGTGTGAAAGATAGATTGATTCGGGACTTAGCCATTTTCATGGTTACGGGCTATTTTTGGAGATAGCATACAGAGCACACAATGGGATGGAGACTTGCGTGACACACAAATGCTATTTTGGGAAGAGTGTCTACTAAGCGCCATGCATGAGTTCGAGTTAATAATAGGATTACTACTGCCAGTTAACTGTAAGAGATCTATTATTAGCACACTTGCATGTGTGCATGTTATTGTAAAGGCACATGACTATTTTCAGCATGCGACCTATTTTGGGAAGTGCGTAAGTGGTGAAGGGAAAGTCCCCACCCTTATAAATATGTATTAATCTGTGTAGTTAGAGAGACACTATGTATGAGCTATTGTGGAGTTATGCTTCCAGATCTGATGCACACATAAACTTATGATACTACTTATTGTAAGAAGCTTATGTATTTATTGTGTTTAATATAATGGAGTGTATTGGGTGAATAATGGTGTTAAACATGACTGTAACTGGTTCTTACATGGTTGATTTCATTATGTTTATCATTTGATTCATGATTCTTTAAGATCTAGATCTAGAATATGCTCTGTGGAATGTTTATGCTATTTATGGATCTGAATGCATTATATCTTCATCATGTTCACATCTTGCGCACTTTGGGTGAGTGCTCAGCTCAAGGCTAGGTGATGTGCCAGCGTGCCTGGGTTATTCCTAGTAAATTATAGGTTGCATCAAATATGCATATTATGGGGCACATTCCCCATCCTTGCTATGTGCCAAAGGTTGGCACGGTCCATAACCTCCCAATCATCATCTGATAAACCCAACCCAAGAAAAGTACTCAAATGATGACCACCATGAAATTCCCTAGAATGGATATCTCTCTGCACACCACAAGATAAACAAAAAATAGTGCATTGGAACATTATACATAGGCTAAAATCAACATTTACGACATCAATACACATAAAATATCACATTTACATCGATCAAGACAAAAATCAAACTCTCTAGACCAAGGCATCTAGAATTAGGACTGGGGCGCCCAGGAGTAGGACACCAACACCCATGTTGGGGCGCTCCTGTCCTAAAGGACACTAGTGCCTTCACCACTCTTGTCTAGGACTAAAACCCTAAGAAAAACAAAATTAACAATTTTGTAAAATTTCACCAAAAATGACTGCTACACACGCATTATTAAAAAAAAATTACACTTACCAAATCCGCTGTCATATCAGATGCTATGGCGGTCTCTACCATCTCGAATCAACCAGGTTGCACTGCTCTAACTTGCGACATTCTTAAACACTCAGAGCTCACTCACACACTTATGAAAAAGAAAAATAAGAACAAGTTAACTAATCACTTTTCTATTTATATTCACATTATCATTATTCACTCTACTATAGTAATACTTTACATTTACTACCCAACTAATACACGTCGAGCTATTTTGCTAATATCTTGAATGTTTTTACTTTAATTTTCATCCTGTTTCTGACACTCTCTTGAAAAAATTTCCTACCATCGTATCATACACATGACAGACATTCTATCTCTTTTCAAAATTATCTTTTAATTTGTCTACACATAATTTTTCTAATATCTGCCATACATTGTCTTTTATTGGGCTTACTTGAAATTCAACAACATTTGTTCTCATTATTAATTCCCCTTTCACCGAAAGGAGGACATACAACTGGGGTCATCCTATAATTTCCTGTACACTACTACATGATTGTTTAACACTTCTAATTTATCATTTTCAAACATTTAATAAATACACCATACAATATTTCATCATTTTCTATCAATTCCCCTTAATGACCTAACATGGGGGCAACAAGTGTAAAATCTATGTATGAGTAAAATGATCAGTCAATCATTCAAATACATTCAAATCTCTAATAATCAAAATTATATCATTCAATCGACACAATACAACACATTTGGCCTCCCAGATGATCTAACTTGGGAGTTACATTGCTATTTTCCCAGACGACCTAACATGGGAAGTTATCCTACATTTTGTGTTTACTTCTAGATTACCTAACTTAGAAACCAACATACATTTCAGTGACACCCTTGGAGTTGGGGAAATGAGATGTCATTTCCTTTCCTATACTGCTCTTATATGGGTCAACACGTTTGATCAAAATCTTTGGATCCAAAATCACTAAAAATTTGATTTATGTCAATCTGCAGTGGCTAGATATTTTGAGGATGTAGTTAAAGGTTGGAGAATAACACACCTTTCTCCCTACACTCTTCCTCTGGTGGTAGGACACCCAAATCTACTGGTTTCTCATACACTCTGACAATCGGGTTAGGAACTAATCACTCCCTACCCCATCTTATTGTCATCATACAACGTTTGAAATCACCAATCATTCAACATTACATCATCACTCTCGTTTAGTGCACTTCATCATAGTTTTTCATCTCTTGCTACACTACATTGATCAACACGATAATCCATGGTTCATCATGCTATATGTTCACATTCGTCACAATCTTCTACCACATCTGCGCACCTTCTTCTACAACATGGGATTATCTTGAATTTCTCTTAGGTACGTATCTTTAACTAATTTGTGTTATCAAGATTTAACTCACCAATATAAAGTGGGGGAGAATTTAGTCACCAAATCACACACTGACTACTATAATTATATCACCAAATATGTTGTTTTATATATGGATCTTGGGTAAGAAAAGTATTCACTAATGAACCATCCCCCAATCCTGTCATCAATCTAGTTGGTCATTGTCATTGTTTGTCTCGCACATTCATCACTTGAACAATTTAGATCATCTCTCAGGGAGTCCACATTAGCTGTGATTATTTACTCACTTGTCATCTCTAGTATTTGACTAGGGCGCCTAGGAAGGGATTAGGGTGCCCTGGGTGCCCTGGTCCTCATTTTTAGGCCCCATAGTCCCAGTCACACTTGTATCTCATTTAGATGTTTGAGGTCGGTATTTATGATTTTCCCTCCCATTCTCCTAGGTACTAGTCAACATGTCAGGTCATTAGTGTCTAAATTTGATCAAGAGATCCCTATATAAACACAACATACATATTACCTTAGGGGCAAACTATTTACTATTAAGGGATAACTATCTACATGGAGAAGGGACTACATTTGGGCACTATTCTGCATCACACACGACATAAGAAGAGTTTTATTCATTCTATTTCATCTACCATTTTTAATTTTACATCTAGCTATTGCCCAATATCTCTACATCATTGGTGCTAGGGCACCCTAGTCACATTATTACACACACAAGCACATAGACCTACATTAGTTCTTAGATGTAGTACAATGTTCAGTCGTAAGTCCATCCATTTAGCAGCTGAGGACTTCTCGACCCCTTCATTTGCATCTTTCTTTTTTAGGGTTTGATGCTTTGTATGGGATTTTACAGGTCTTTCCTTCATCTTTGATTTACAATGAAATCCAACGCAGTTCAACAAAGTTAGTGTGACAAGAAGATGCATACGGGAAAACATCCAGCGACACCTCAAAGGAGGGTTTTAGGCCATTTATGTAGACCAAGATGCCTAATTCTCAGACCAAGGTGCCCACAGGCACCCTTATCCCTCTCAAGGCATCCCATTCTAGTCACAGAGCTCAGATCTATTCTTTTTTAGGCTCTTATGTGGTCGTTTCCTCCTCCTTTCCCACTTTAGGAATCCCAGTCCAACCAGATCCACCTTTGCTACTATTTTTTGAAGATAATTACGACACTCTGTTTTGCCTGTCCATCGCTCTGCCCAATTTTAGATCACTGCGAGGTAACTCTAATTCAGTTAGGTACCTTTCCCCTCCCATTTCATTTTATTTTAATTACAAAATAAATTATTTAGCATTTACATTTCAGTGTATTTTAGTTATTTCATTGCTGTACTTCTTATATTATTATTAAAATTTAGATTTTAGATAATCACTATACAAAACCAAGCAACTAAATTTTTTTAATACCCCCCTTCGATGATTGACCAAAAATGGTCAACACTAGGGAGATACATAGTGTCTAGGGTTTTGTGGAGAACATCTTTGCAATGTGGGTGCATTTGAAGCAATTGATGTAAGGAGACTTGAGAAAATTTAGGAGCCATGAGAGAAGAAAAATGAGGATCCAAGAGTATTTGAATGCAGGTTCACCAAATGATTTATCAAAATATATAATTTTGTAAAACCCTTATTGCAGAGTCATGTATGATTAAAAATTCTAAACAACTATTTGAATATAAATGAAAGAAGCAATAAGATAGGAAAATAGAAAACCCTAGGTGCAAGAGAGAGAGAGTGAGTGAAGGAATTAGTTGATTTATGCCGAATGCTGAAACTGTGTAGACTAGAGAAACTAAGAAATGGGAAGGGAAGACTGTCACAACCATGCACAATAAATTCTGGATCTGACAAATGAGATTAGATTGAGTTAGGGGTGCCTGAGTGTTGGAGACCTCTATTGAGCACCCGTGATTGTGAAAATGGTCAGAAACTAAATCTTCTGATATCACACAAGTGTCACTGGTTGTCACTTTTAGGTTTCCTTTATGTCATTGGGTTATCGTTGAATGTGCGTGAAACCTGTAAAGAGATAAAGACCTACAAAACCCTCAGACTACATCAAATCCAAAAAAAAGAGATGTAAAATGAGGAATCAGACTGACCCTGATGGTCACCTGACTGAGTGAACTTACAACCAAGTATTGCACTACATTTTAGACACTATGTAGTTCTTGTGTGTGTGATAGAATCGTGCCCTAGGAATCCCTTGTGCAAGTGAACGTGATAGCAGGTGATATCTAGATGTACTCATGTAAGTAGATGTGTGCATGGTAAAATGAAATTCCCCTTCCTATGAAGTGTATGCAGAAAATGAAGTCCCCTGTCCCTTGAGTGAGTGCTAGATGTATGCCTTTGATTCTCTTAGAATGCCTTTAGATGCAACTTTAGGTGATGAAATTGGATGATTAGAGCTTGGTTCCTTATTATGGTCGGATAACTTTGTATTTATATGATTCCCTTGGTTGAATCTCACAGTAGACAATTGGAAGGCTGACCCATAAGAAAATAAGATGCCTAAAAGATAAAAGATGCCCAAAAAGAGTGAGTAAAGTAACGAGAGGTTAGGGGCGCCTAAAAGGGAGAGGGCACCTGGGTGCTGGTGTTCAGAGTCCTGAAAGATATAAAAAATAATGTCTAGACTAGGTTGTAGGGTGTGGAAGGCCAAATAGAAAATAAGAAGAATAGAAAAAAGGCCAAGATAGCTATCAATAGCTAGTTTTCTCACTTAACAATCATATGAATAGTAGTATGTGATTAAGACATAGAAATGTACTTGTATGACAGAAAAGTGACAAGTGAGCATGGGAATCTACAAGTAACTCTTCCTCGTACCCGACCTCCCGAGGTCGTGCCAAGACAGCTGGTGGGGATGGAATATATGTGGGGTGTAGATAAACTAGTTAGGTAGTCTTATGTCTTCGACGCGCATTAATGGAATCTATGAATCTAAAGCAAAGAAGGCCCTCCTAACTTGAACTAGCATGATAGATCGTTTGGCGAGGATGACTGCTCGAAGGCTCCAATCAATATCAAGCTCTGGCGTGATCCGATCTATAGGTTGTGGAATACGTGGAAAATGACTTGTGGGTGCTTCGTAGATATCCCCTGACAGGGTCATGAAAAATGGATGATGGATATACGGTGGATCATATGGGTGATTCTCTGGTCTAGTCTAGAAATCCTTAGCTTGATTAGCTGCTACATCTAGTGAGGATAGTTGTGCGATAATGATTGGTGGAAGTGGAGAGGACCTAAATACTAATGTGCATAAACTAGCATCAACGTCTGATTGACTTGTGGGCCCGTTGGGTTGTGGGACCTGTGGATCACAACCGTAAGTTCATGGTCATTGTGGACCTCCTATGGTCATGTGCAGAATCAATCCCTAATCCCTAATATCCAGTAGTCATATGCCTTTTCGGCCTCTATGTTTAGAACTAAAAGTTACGCAATCTTCTCAGAGTACCTTACAGGTGTTCTGGCAACTTGAATTCTTAAGCTAGTGTCTATGTCAATGAGGATGTTTCCTACATCAAGTTGTGGGACCAAAGGATCACAACTGAATGTTTGATGTCTTTCAAGCCCTTCTACAGTCATGCAGATATCTATTGAGGTGAATCTGTAGTTTGGCTGGTTTGACCAAAACGTGTGTGCTTTGTCGTCTTCTATGTTTAATCCTCTTAACTGTGAGCTGATTTCTTGTAGGTCTGTTGTTGTTCGGAAGACTTGAATTCTGAGATTTTGGTCTATGTTAGTTATTGCTGTAACAAGATTGGGTTGAGGCACAATTGGCTTGAATACATATTCTCTGGGCTCCTTAGGTCCTGTGATTGTCATGCAAAAGAAACAATATAAATCTAACTAAAGCAAAAGTAAACTAATTATGCAAAGTATATCCACAACATATATAAATTCTCTATTTTTCTATTTTTGACAGAATATTTAACAGAATTAAGATAACAACTATTTAATATATCTAGAAAATGACAATTAACCTAATAACAAAATTAAAAACAAACAAGGTAGCCGAGTATAGGTACTTACCTGTGCATTTGTGAATCTATTCTAAATAACTAAATAACTGATCTAATTTAATTGAAAGATTTTTGATCCTACCTCAGAAGTGAGGAACGAATCATAGTTTCTCAGAAACTATCGATCCCCACGGCTTCCCTGGCAATATCGAAAATGAACGTAACTTAAATGAAGTAATTCACTACTCTATTTGGTATATTTTAACTAGAACTTTGAAAGCTTGAACCTGGATTTTACAGAACAGTGGCGAATCCGATTGTGTGTGGCTTTGTCCCCTCAGTGTGGTCTCCTCGTTCCTTCATGCTCACGTGAATACAAAAAAGCATGTAATGCTAGCATCAACAGAAGTAGGTATTGGAACAATAGCTGCTTTGGATGTAGACTGAATAAAATGTGAGTAGGAGAGGGATAGCGCAAGAGAATAGAGCTTGGTTTATGCAATTCCTAGCGGGATTTATTGCGAGTCATACAACACAAAACATCTAGAACCTGAAACTATCCTTCTTGACGAACAAAACCTGCAACTCTAATGGCTTCAGACTGAAAATGAAACTATCCTACCTTAATTGATTGTATGAAATAGTAATAACACTAGAACAAGAAGATCATGTGGCTTCTAAACAACAAAATAAGACTAACTATGCATGCAACAAATGAAAACTATTGAATTCCTAAGCAATAATTGAAAGACTAAACTATTGAAATGAGAGGATGAGGGGCCATTTGCTTGTAATCAAACCAGATATTTATAGAATTCCCATTCACCCCAAAGGTAACTCCAACTAGGACCCTTTTACCATTAAATAATGAAGAAACACTATTCCAGGGGACATAAAACATAAATACTAGCCAAAGCAGGTGAGAAAGCTGGTAAAAGTTGAAAATTTATGCAAGTCGTGTTAAAAGAAGCATGCTGGAAAATGCATGAAGGACCGCCGCCCTGAGCAGGGCGGCGGTTACAAGATTGCCGCCTTGCCTGGGCAGCGGTCATGAGACCGCCACCCAGTTAGGGTGGTGGTTTCATCATTGAAGACAAAAATGCCAAGGAAAAGAGGGAAAAGAGCAAAACAAAGCACATAGAGGCTAAGCGGGGCATGCAGGATGTTAACGTACACTTGGAGAGATTTTCTGGATCTCGAACACCTTGCAAGGAGACCTGTATCATCATTTGGGCATGTGTAACATTGTTCTGGAAGTGCAGTACCCTTACAATTTTGGGTATGTACAATACCCAAGTGTGTGATTTTGTGTCTATATGTATTAGTTTGAATGAACTAAGTTATGAATCTACTAAGTGTTAGGTTATTTCAATTAGCTTAAGATTAATTTAACATGCATACACATAACATATGTCTAGAATTTGACTATTTTTGTCTTAATTTTAGGATTTTTCACTGCTAAATCATAGAGTGTGATTACAAATTCTCATATGGTTGCTTTTTTTTTATATTTGTAGTTTATATTACAAATAAACATTAGAATTATATTCTTTTGACACTATTAAAAACTTAGAATATATTTATTAAAATTACTATATAAAATTTTAATTAATTTTACATATATTTTGTCTACATGTCAATGGGAATTCAAGTGGAGTCACCACATAGTGAAATTGCCACATATGGGTCTTGACCCTAACCTAAAGCTCACTCATATTTTTGAACAACCTTGAAGGAGGAATTCTATGTTATTAATACCAACCAAGAAACTAAGTAAGAAATAAACACTAAAGACTACACAATTATTAATTTTAGTAATATTTTTGTTATAAGAATCACCATAACTTAAATATTGGTAATGACACACATCAAAACACCATACTAATATTAAAGAGATACATGATTATTTCAAAAAATGAAGACAATTAAGATAGGTTTTTTCTTGAGTAAATGATTGTAAAAAGGGTTGTAGAATTTATGATATAGGTTCTAATTCTGATTATATGATATTCCAAAAGGAAAAAAAAATATTTTAGATCCTTTTGGAGCACCAAAAAGGTTTCAAAATGTACAAGGAAATACAATTTGGTTAAAGAAATTTGAACTGTGTATATGTGCATGTGTGTTTTAAAACTTTAGTATCATGTTTAGGTTCTCATATTTAAGTTTATTTGACTTGATCCACTACAGTTTCTTAAAGAGAAATGGGATGATATTATTGTTATGAGTAGAGTGAAAAACATCTTAACATGTAGTCATTCAACATATGTATGATATAATTTAATAAAAATGTAAATAATAACAAATTTAGCAATCTATATTTTGTATTTGTCTTCTTCTTATTTCGTAGATATTGCACCTCCCTCTTGCTAGATTGTGATGTCACCTATGTTAGATGAGGGTGTCATGCCCACAAAATACACACCCAAAAACAACAATAAAATTATTGGGATTTTTTAATCTTTCATTGCTTATTACACAATACCACTTGGGCTTAGATAGAGTAACTCAACACCACAAAGGACACTTACACAAGCATAGATCCAAATAAAAGACATGCTAACGCCATAACAAGTTACTATCAAAATTACTAAAAAAAGGTGTACATGTTACAATGAATCAACCCCACACGAGAATCCTAAGGCCATCCATATTCTACAACACGTCATTCATGGTTACATATTTATATTAATCCAATTCCATTGTTTAACCTTATAAATTGAAGAACATTTAACTTATAAGAAAATATTCTCGTTCCCAAAGCTACATATTCATTATTTCATTTTACATTGTTGTTTAAACCACATTATGTATATGAAACATGTGCTCATACCTCAAGGTTCTATAATTCCCATTTTAATAAAACATTTTGGATCACAATGATGCCCTCCTTTATTTTTAATTGTTTTAAGATCATCTTAGGCATTTTATTTGGTTTGACATCTTTCAAGGTCCATATGATTTTTGTAACAATCATTCCATGTTTCATCTCATTTACTCTTATTCTAATTATATTTATGTTGTTACTTAGATCTCATATTAACATTGTTTTTCTAACAATTACAATTTATAACACTTGCTTTTCACTTAGGTATTTAAGACTACAAGGAGTGTGATCTCACACAACACAATTCATTTCATTATTTCTAGGCACTCAAGTATAAATACATAATACAAGTGAGACATTCGATACAATTTTATGCGTTCAAATGCCTTCTAAGGAAATATTTTAAATCGTGGGGTAAATATACATCAAATTTTATTTCACCAATAACCTCATGAGAGGTCACGTGATTAATCATTTCATTTACACTCAAGGAGTCTATACCTTACTAAATTCAAACCAGAGTAACCAAAGACCCTTATTTCACAATAGCTTTATAAAACCCAAAGCTATTTCTTTCTACTCATCAAGGTAATACTTTATTTGCAATGCCTTAATGGGAATGCTGACAACATTTAGAATAGTTGAAATAAAACATTTAATCCACTTACGCTATACATACTTACACACATACAACACAATACTAAAAGGCTCACATTGCAAAACATGAGAGGTTAGTGATCAAGTACAAATCTCATAGATAAGTTGCAGGCTTACTAAAGAGATTGATCACTAGCCAAACACTCCTATTCTCGGGGCACTTTAAGATTGCATGTGACTGTTGGTTTCTTTACTAGATTCACTCTATAATAAAACTCCTCTTTTGTATCATTCATAAGTCATCACATCTCTTAAGTTTCAATCAAGGAGAAATGACACATGACTTTATTTTGTTTGGAGTATAGTATTCTTAAGGATTACTAGGATAGAGTCATCTCGATTCCCTTTAGAATAACATTCCAACAGTGTAGATCCATTTGCATTCCACATAAGGTGGTTTAGTGTCTTTTGATGTTAAACATACATGTTCATGCGGTGACCTAAATATACAATCTTTTATTTTCTTCAAGCTAAAAGGTACTGTCAAGTATAAAAGTAATTAGGTTCGTCCTTTAAGTTTAAGTTCACCAACTCATAATTAAGTAAAATCACTAGAATTCATCGAAATCAACAACATACACTTCTCCAATGTAATTGAACTATAGGGTAAAACAAAAACATATTTCAACTCATTAAAATACCCGCACCTACATAATGAGTGAATCTTTTTACATAAATAATAAAAGTACAGAAGTTGAGAATGAATTTTCAAATGTATATTTTTATAAAGGTTCGTGTACTATCTATAGAATTCTCATACTTCGGTGCTTCATTTCAAAAACAACTACGTCCACTCATTCATTATACAAACTATATGAGAATACATGTAAATAGGAAAAATAATGCTTTATTTTTCTCCTTTGAAGGACAAACATGTTAGATATACATTTTTAACACTCAATTCTAACAATTATTCTATGCCACCACGCTACCTACAACCTATCAAAATTTTGTGAGCATGATCAGTGAATAACGCTGACATGGAATTATCATACAATTTAGCACAATTTATGACTACTAATCCTCCATTTACAATGAAATAAAACACTTTGTATATACAAGAGAGGTAAGAAATGCTTTTTTAAAATTTCATTTCATTTTCAAAACTAGAGAGACGTAGAGAGAGGAGAGAGAAATAAAATAATTTTCCCAAAAACATTTTTCTCTAAACAAGCAACTAAATGGAGATCCATATAATCATATGTTAGTATCTACAAGTTTTCTCGCTAGTTATTTGACTTAATAAGGGTCCATGAAAGTGATTTCTCATTTTTCTAAAAGTTGGTGAAAACATCTAAATTAGCCCAAGTGGCTAGAAAACTGTGTTCGAAAGTGATTTCCCATGATCAAATGCGCCCAGTGAAAAATCCTATACACTCTCCTATATATAGGGTGTGAGTAGTGAAAAAATCAATAGAAGTTGAAAGCTAACAAATAAACAACAATATGCCTTTCTCTAAGCTTTTCCTTGCAAACCTCAAGTAATATTTTAAAGCACATGGAATTGTAAAATCTTGTATTTTAAAGGATTTTGGATGCTCTTGAAATGTTCTCCAAATGTAGAATTGAAAATTTATGTTTACACAAGTGCATATACTTGAGCTCACGGTGTGATTGGATAACATGGGTACTATCTCCAAGTTGTGGGACTTGCTACTTGAGATAGACCTCCAGAGAAAGCTTGGTTCTTGCTCCTAAACTACCTGCCACAATCTACTCTAATGCAGGAAAAACTAACTTTCCTAATCTAACTTTCCAAGGGACCAAGGAGAGAGAATGCATAAAATGAAATCCTACACTAAAGTGTGATACACCAGAAAAGGAGGGTGTGAGAGTAGTCTTCCAATGTGTGAAAACTAGAAGTAAAGTGCATACTAGAAGGGGTGATAACAGTTCTCCACAATCTAGCAAAATGCATTCACAACAATGTTTCATACATGCACAATAATAATGATCCTTGCAAGAGCATAAAATAGACACAATATTCTTGTAATGAAGGTTGAAAGGGCAAGAAGAATGCAAGAAAACACAGCAGGGGAAGATGCATCCACAAACTTGTATTTTATTGCTTCATGATATGCACAGTTCAATCTATTACAAGATAAGGGCCTGGATCACCATGCAAGGAGTCCACTACAAGGGCCTGCAGCACATTGGCTTCACAAAGCAATTTTGACAGAGCTTTGCTACAAAAAACTACCTCTTTTACAATGAGCCCAACACTCCAATTTATAGGAAAATGAGAAGAGAGAGAGAAGGGGAAAATGGAAATCCCAAAATCTGTCCTTCAACCACTTGTAAGAGGCATTAAATGGAGTGAAATGATTGTATGTTACTTGTAAAAGGCTCCCCATACTGTCCCAGGTGCTGCAGCAGAGAAAGAATGATGACCATGCCTCTTAATTGCACTCCCAACTACCAAATAAAACACTGTCATGAACCCGGCCACGTTTTATGAAAAATATCCATCTATTTCTCATCAAATCCATAATTTATTGATTTTTTTGCTTCGGGCTCAGAGCCACGATTCCAACGGTACCAATTTTGTGTGATTTCATTGAGAAATGCAAAAGTTATGGCCTTCTGAGTGCGAGCAGCTATTTTGGGTCTGCAGGCATTTTCTGTCATTTGACGGGAATGAGCATTAACTGACTGGAGCTGAATATGTTTCTTTTATTTAAATATATCTACCCTCATTAAAATTAATAAATCCAGTTTTTGTGATACAGAGGAAGTCATGCTCATTCTAGAAAGTCCAATTTTATGAAAATCAGAGCTCGGAGTCAAAAGTTATGGCCGTTTGAAGTTTGGGAGGTCAAACTTTGACTTTTCCTTTTGAATTGCAGGTATTGTGGCGAAATCGGGTCCGCGTGTCCCGGCTGTCCCGGACACATTCTTTTGCATCGGCTGATTCAGGCTTCCTTGTCCCCTTTTGTGACCCTTTTCGCCCCGCATCCCATGTCCTTTTGTGGTACTTTTGTCCCGACTGTCCCAGACATCTTTTGCACCACCCACAATAGACTGACTTGCCGAAAATTGGCCGATTCACGTCCCGCACATACTTTTGTCCCAGCTGTCCTAGACTGTGTGGAACAAAAACTTCCACTTTTGCCAATTTTTCACTGCCTGTGGCCATTTGTCCCGCGCGTCCCGACGTCCCAACTGTCCCGTGGACTGCCTAGGACAAAAATGTCTAACTTTGCCGATTCCTTTGTATTTCAGCTCCAAACTTGGTATGACAAACCTTGGTACGACCCGCAACCTTCAGACCCGCAATGCATTAAAACAAGCCTGCGACTTCATTTTTTGGATTTTTTCAATTTTTTCTAACTTTTGGGATTTTTCCTTGGATGGGAGAGTTAGAGAGAAGCCAAAGGGGCCCCAAAACATGATTTTGGGCCTTGAATCAATCTACTTGCTCGGGACTGAAGAATCTGATGCATGTTATCAAAATTACCTTGAGGGGTGAATTTTGGATAACAATTTTGGTGACTCAGTGGGGTTATCTGCCTGCCAGATGAAGTATGGCCAGCTGCCTGTAGCAATCCATTGGGCATGGAGTCTATCTGATAATCTTTCTCCTGATCTGAAATTTGAAAACCTGTATCCTTGAGCCATTGAAACATTTGTTGATTTGATTCTCCTGTGGCTGCAAATTCTTTTCTGGGAGCTCGATGAACTGTAAACATGCACACACTAGAAGCAATAGGACATGTGTGCCAGCACTTAGGGAAATGAAAACTATTCTAACAGTAGTACAATGTGCATAAGCACTTGGAGGAATGGAAATTCTAAATTAATATTTACAAGGGTGAGAAACTCTCTTTCTAGTAGCAACGTTTGAGATAGATTCCATTGACCAGAATCTGCAACTCTTCACCATCCAACTTAGCCAGCCGGAAGGCATTGCTACCTTTGCATTCAATGATCATATATGGACCACTCCATATGGCATCAAACTTGGAATGCTTTCCTGGCTTTGCACGATCAACATCCCACTTCAGTACCAAATCTCCAGCTTGCAATATCCTGGCCTTAGCTTTCTTGTCAAAACTCTTCTTGATCAATGCTTGATCCTTTTCCATGGTCTGCATTGCATGTTCTCTTGTTTCTTCTAATTCCATCAGCTCTGCATACCTGATTTCCATAGGCTCAAACTCAGCTAGTTCCAACTGTTTCATGAGTTCCAATGCTGGCAACTCGAGTGATATAGGTAGAACTGCTTCTTTCCCGTATACAAGCTTGTATGGAGAGCTTCCTGTAGACCTCTTGGGTGTGATCCTATCAGCCCATAGAGCTGATTTGAGCTTTGTGTGCCAAGTTCTTTGATTCTCATCAAGAGTCCTCCTTATGATTCTTAGTAGGTTCTTGTTCGTAGACTCTGCTTGACCATTACCCTGAGGGTAATAATTCGATGAAGTGCTGAGGTACACACAATTCTTGACAGCCCATTCAGTGATCTTTGTGCCAAGGAATGCCAATGCATTGTCTGATATGATAGTGGCAGGGACACCAAACCTCGTGACTATCCCTTCATAGAAATCCAAGATGTTGGAATCATTTGCCTCCTTGAGTGCCACTGCTTCAGTCCACTTGGTGAAATAGTCTGTTGCCGTAAGTATCCACTTGTGGCCTTGACTTGAATTTGGATTGATAACCCCAATGAAGTCCAATCCCCATTGCATGAATGGTTGATTTACTGAAATTGGATGAAGGGGCAGCATTGCTAACCTTTCCTTCCCTGTGAAGAATGCACATCTCTTGCATTTCTTAACCCATGGGTAGCAATCATTAAACTCCGTAGGCCAATAGTAACTAGATTTCATGATTTTGAGAGCTGTTACTCATGGAGCAAAGTGGCCTCCTGCTTCTTTGTCATGGAACTCGTGTAATATCTTTTGAACTTGACCTATGTTCCAATGCATCTCAATAGAACACCATTGATGTCCTTCTTGAACAAGATGCCATTAATGAGTACATACGGGATGTCTTGTAATCTAAAGTATCTCCTCTTAGCTTTGTTCCATTTTGGAGGGCACAAAATTGTTTAGAGATGATGCACAAAGTCTTGAGTCCAACATGGAATGGGTGCATCGTCAGTTGGTTGTTCTTGATCATTCTGTAGTAACAGGACAACATCTTCTTCACCTTTTGATCCATCAGGTTGTTTGGAAGCAAGTTGCTCACACAAACCTTTGCCACGAACCAGCTTGGTCACTTTGATTTCAATATCATATTCCATCACCCGAGTGATCCAACCTGCTCTCTTCTCATTCAAATCCTTGTTTAGGAGAAAGTCCTTGACACCAGCATGAGACACCAGCAGTTGAATCTTATTGTTCGAGACCAAGTGTCTAAACTTCTTCAAACTCCTGATGACAGCAAGGACATGCTTTTCAATGAAAGAATACTTTACTTCGTAATCTTCCAAGATTTGACTGAAGAATGCTATGGGCTGTTCTGAACCTTCTCTATTCAGCTGTGTCAAGATAGCTGAGATTGTATCTGATCCTCCAAAAGCATACAACATGAAGTCCTTTGAAAAGTCTGGGTTGATAAGAGTTGGAGCTTGTGATATTGCATGCTTGATGTTCTCAAAACTCTCTTTGCCTTCTGCTATCCATTTGAATGCAAGACTCTTCTTCAACATCATTGTTAAAGGCTTCACAAGAGTGGAAAAATTAGGCACAAATCTGCGGACAAAGTTTATCCTTCCCAAGAAGCTTTGGAGAGATTTCTTGTGGTGTGGCAATGGAAGTGTTCAGATGGCTTCAACCCTTTCAGGATCAATTGTTAACCCTTCCCTTGAGACAATGTGGCCCAACAATTTTCCCTCATGTGCCAAGAATACACACTTCTTTAGATTCAACGACACTCCAAACCTTCTACACCTTTGAAAAACTAGTCTGAGGTGAAAGAGATGGTCTGCTACATTCTTTGAGAAGACATTGATATCATCTAGGTATACCAGCACTATCTTGTTGATTAAGCCTTTGAACGCCATATCCATAGCTCACTGAAATGTTGCTCCAGCATTTGACAGTCCAAATGGCATCTTCTTGTAAGCATATGTGCCCCATTTTGTAGTGAAGGCTGTCTTGAATTGATCTTCTTCCTTCACCATTATCTGATTATAGCCTGAGTATCCATCTAGCAATGAAAACCTTTCTGAACCAGCTACAACCTGCAAGATTTGTTCCATTGATGGAAGTGGATAATGATCCTTGAGTGATGCTCTATTTAGATCACGGAAGTCCACACACAATCTTATTTCTCCATTTCTCTTTCTTACTGGCACCAAGTTTGCAACCCAACTTGAGTGTTTGATAGGGAAGATGATACTAGCCTCAATAAGCTTGTTCAACTCTTTTCTCATGAGAGGTTCAATATGGGGATTCACTGGCCTTTGCTTCTACCTGATAGGCTTGGATTCCGGATCTAGCTCGATAGTATGTTGTGCCAACTTTGGATTGAAACCTCTTAAATCCTTATAAGTCCAAGCAAAGACATCTGGGAACTCTTGACAAAGCTGAACAAAATCAGATTTCTCTTGTGGGGTACTTACTTTGCCAATTTGCAATGTCTTGCCTTTACTTACTAAAATAGGCTCTAAATCTTCACCTTTTACCTGAATGTTTTATTTCTCCTTCCGGAACTGATCATTCAGGTTGAAGATTGACTCCAAGGTTATAAGGCCTTTTGGTAATTTGTTAGTTCTCAGCTGCACCACTTGGTCACCATACTGCTGCTCCAACTTGTCTTGATTTCTGGCAGAGAACTCAGCTTCTTCTTGTAGGAAATTGACAATTTGCTGATCATTCTCAAAGACTTGCCAACTTGTATTGTTATCTGGAACAGCTGGTCTCACAACCACTTTGATATGAGGCTGAGATTTCTCACTTTTGATACTTTCTACAACATCAAATGCAGCCCCAATTGCTGCCAGTCTGTCTGCTGCTTCATTCTTCTTCCTTGGGATGGAATTGATGCTAAAAGCTTCAAAATCTTCAATGAGATCCCATACCCGATTTTTGTAGTTCTTCAACAGATCATTCTTGGCAGCATTTTGTCCTCTGACTTGGTTCACAATCAGCTCACTATCACCAAATACTTGCAAATTCTTGATGCCTTTCTTCCTTGCCCAGTGCAATCCGTGAATTAAGGCTTCATACTCAGCTGTGTTGTTTGAGCAAGAAAACTGGAAACGGAAGGCTGAGTAATACTTTGTACCTTGTGGTGAAATGAGCATAGCTCCTCCTCCTGCACCTTGTCTACTCCTTGATCCATCAAAGAACAATTTCCATACTTCATTCTCATCCTTGTGATCTGGCTTGGTGATGCTGGGGAGAGGTTGATTCTCTTCATGCAAACAATAAACTCCTAGCTCAGATTCCTCCATTTCTTTGTATGGATCAAATGCATGTCTTTTGTTTTCCCATTCATCAAGAGTCAAGTCTGGAATGCATCCGACCTTGGTGTCAGCTTCATGAGTGCTTGGATAATCCTCTTGATCGAATGCTGAACAATTTGCATTGATTGGACTTGGCGTATGGGGCTCTATGTGAAAATCTGCAATAGGCTCAGATCTGATTGTAGCCTTAGTTCCATACCTTGTTCTAAATAACATGTGTGACCAATCAGCTGAAAGATAGCCTCCAATTTTAGCAGTGAAGTCTCTTGACAAACACAATGCAAAGAGTGGTGGCAAGTCTATGACTGACACATCTTGTAACACCATTACATTGGGACACACGTGTAATGTGAGGCTCAAATATTTGATTACTCCAACCATTGTCACTGCTGTCCCATCCAATTGCACTACACCCTTAGAGATGACTTCATATTGAAGACCTAACTGATCAGCTATTTGTTTTGGCATGACTGAGCTACTTGCTCCCGAGTCAATCATGCAATTATGTACCAACTTATCTCCTATGATCAATGAGACATAGAATGGAGGGGGCTTCAAATTTTTACCTTGTTGTCCTCCATGATTTCCTTCAGGCTGAGTTGCATTGGTAAGAACTTTTTCTTGTTGATTGGGTGGCTGATTTGATGCTGACCAATTTGCCATAGCAGCCTGCAATAGGTCTCTTTGTCCTGGGATAGCCAATGACTCCCACATTGAGATGTTTACATTCATTTTCTTCATCTGCTCAATGATGTTGAATGGAGATGAGCTATCTCTTTGCTGCCCCTTGCCTTGCACATTCTTCTCTAGCACCTGAGTTGTTGCAACCACACTTGAGATGGTTTAGAAGGTGGTTTGGGCTAGCCCTGCACATTTGGAACTCCACTTTGATTGCCAGCACCTTGTGGAGTAATAGAGGGTTGTGGACCATTTGAGTTGGATGACTGTCCTTCCCCAATGTTTCTCTTCTTGGAGCATGTATTGGCTGCTACACTTTGAGAAGGTATTTGATTTATACCACAGAAATCTTCAGCCTGCCAATTGACAAGTGTAGTTTCATTCAGAGATGTCCCTTGCTGAGGTGCTTCCTGCTGCTGATTTTCTTCGTGGCTAGATTCTTGTGACACACCAATGGTTTGCACCATCAGAGCCTGATTTAATGCACCATTAAAGCACATTGATTGGTTATGTGGCTGACTGCATGGGAAACACCAATCATATTCCTGGGCCATGTTATTTTGCACCGGTACCAAAGCTCTAGATGTGGATGCAACATTGGGATTGTAAGGCTGGAATGGCCTATTAGCATAATTTTTTACTTGATTATGATTTAAAGTTTGAATGGGTGGCCTATTGGGCTGATATGGAGGTCTATTGGGTTGAGTTTGAGGCTGGTATGATCTAACATTTTGAGCTTGTTGCCTCTTTATTGTCACCAACTCATTACCCAAGTTTTGCAATTGCTTCATGACCTCTTGGAGTTCCTTGGAGTTGTTAGATGATGAGGTAGAGGCTTCAGTTGAACTTTGATTTCTTGGAGTAGGGATGGGAGCTAATGTAGGTGCTTGACTAGTGTTTGGACTTTCTAATTCTGGGTACAGAGGCATGGGTGGCCTAGGTGTGATTTTTCCAGCCTGAATCAAATGGTTCTCAGCCCCTATGGAAAGGCTATAGGCTGCAGGTAAGGTTGTGCCCCCCATTGACTGAATCATCAAAGAA
The DNA here is from genome assembly GCA_019776745.2 of Taxus chinensis. NCBI lineage: Eukaryota > Viridiplantae > Streptophyta > Pinopsida > Cupressales > Taxaceae > Taxus > Taxus chinensis. Next base: position 141,729 of record JAHRHJ020003319.1, on the reverse strand, counting down.
ATATCAGAATTTAAAGCCCTAAGAAAGTATAAGAAGGCACCTTCATCAGTGGGCTTTACTGCTGTTGGAATCCTATCCCAGGTCCATTGGAATCTGAGGTTGAAGTCTGTTAATTACTTGTTTGGGGCTCTCTTGATTGTTGTTAGTTGCTCCAACAAAGATAAGTTATCACCTTTCTCTCCAAACTGGTTGTGAAGAGCTATGCATAGCTGATTCCAATTCTGGATAGAGCTTGCCGGGAGACTCCTGAACCATTGTGAAGCTTTCCCTTTGAATGAAGAGGCAAGCAGCTTGACTGCAATGTCCATCTCATGGATTTCATGGATTGTACAGACATTCACAATATCTTGGACATGATCACCAGGGGAAGTTTGGTTCTCTCCAGTGAAATATGGGATGCTCTTCAATGTTGCAACCGGAACTGGGTTTTGTGCATTCAAGGCGAGTGGACTGCTGCCAGTGAAGTTGACATATGGATTTGGTTGTGCCATCCTGATTGGTCGAAGAACTCTTGTTGATTGAATGAAAGGCCTTCCAGGTGGAGGTGTTGACAAGGTCCTATTCGGTGGAGATGGAGACCTTTGAGCTCTTCTTCCGCTTCTTTCTCTACCTGGAGATAGGTGTAGATAAACAAACAGTCCTTCCTCCCTAGTTCTTGATCTGGTCTGTATTCTTCTCATAAATCTACCAGGCTTGGATTGCTGAAACCAGTGGATTATGTCTCTTTTGGAGTCACCAGATGTGTAATTTCAAAGCTCCTTCAAAGCTGGAAATTTACAACAAGTGCACATCAATCTTGTTGTAATTAAGTGAAGACCTCTAAGGTCCCACCGGGCATGCCAGAACTGTTATCACCAAATCACAACACCCTTATGTTTACACAAGTGCATATACTTGAACTCACGGTGTGATTGGATAACATGGGTACTATCTCCAAGTTGTGGGACTTGCTACTTGAGATAGACCTCCAGAGAAAGTTGGTTCTTGCTCCTAAACTACCTGCCACAATCTACTCTAATGCAGGGTAAACTAACTATTCTAATCTAACTTTCCAAGGGACCAAGGAGAGAGAATGCATAAAATGAAAGCCTACACTAAAGCGGTGATACACCAGAAAAGGAGGGTGTGAGAGTAGTCTTCCAATGTGTGAAAACTAGGAGTAAAGTGCATACTAGAAGGGGTGATAACAGTTCTCCACAATCTGAAAATGCATTCACAACAATGTTTCATACATGCACAATAATAATGATCCTTGCAAGAGCATAAAGATAGACACAATATTCTTGTAATCAAGGTTGAAGGGGCAGAAGAAGAATGCAAGAAAACACAGCAGGGGAAGATGCATCCACAAACTTATATTTTATTGCTTCATGATATGCACAGTTCAATCTGTTACAAGATAAGGGCCTGGATCACCATGCAAGGAGTCCACTACAAGGGCCTACAACACATTGGCTTCACAAAGCAATTTTGACAGAGCTTTGCTACAAGAAAACTACCTCCCTTTTACAATGAGCCCAACACTCCAATTTATAGAAAAATGAGAAGAGAGAGAGAAGGGGAAAATGGAAATCCCAAAATCTATCCTTCAACCACTTGTAAGATGCATTAAATGGAGTGAAATGATTGTATGTTACTTGCAAAAGGCTCCCCATACTGTCCCAGGTGCTGCAGCAGAGAAAGAATGATGACCATGCCTCTTAATTGCACTCCCAACTACCAAATAAAACACTGTCATGAACCCGGCCACGTTTTATGAAAAATCCCCATCTATTTCTCATCAAATCTATAATTTCTTGATTTTTGTGCATTGGGCTTGGAGCCACGATTCCAACGGTACCAATTTTGTGTGATTTCATTGAGAAATGCAAAAGTTATGGCCTTCTGAGTGCGAGCAGCTATTTTGGGTCTGCCAGGCATTTTCTGTCATTTGACGGGAATGAGCATTAACTGACTGGAGCTGAATATGTTTCTTTTATTTAAATATATCTACCCTCATTAAAATTAAGAAATCTAGTTTTTGTGATGTAGAGGACATCGTGCTCATTCCAGAAAGTCCAATTTTATGAAAATCGGAGCTCAGAGTCAAAAGTTATGGCCGTTTGAAGTTCGGGAGTCAAACGTTGACTTTTCCTTTGAATTGCGGGTATTGCGGAAAAATCAGGTCCGCGTGTCCCGGCTGTCCTAGACACATTCTTCCACATCAGCCGATTCAGGCTTCCTTGTCCCCTTTGTGGCCCTTTTCACCTTTTCCTTTTGTCCCGCGCGTACTTTTGTCCCGACTGTCCCAGACAAAATCTCCGCACCACCCGCAATAGACTGACTTGTGGAAAATCAGCTGATTCACGTCATGCATACTTTTGTCCCGGCTGTCCCAAACCACGCGGAACAAAAACTTCCACTTTTTCTGATTTTCACTGCTTGCGGCCATTTCGGCTTTGCGCGTCCCACGCGTCCCTACGTCCCAACTGTCCCGCGGACCGCCTGGGACAAAAAGTTCTGACTTTGCCGATTCCTTTGTATTTCAGCTGCAAACTTGGTACGATGAACCTTGGTATGATCCGCACTGGTACGACCCACAGCCTTCAGACCCGCAATGCATTAAAACAAGCCTGCGACTTCATTTTTTGCATTTTTTCAATTTTTTCTAACTCATTGGGATTTTTCCTTGGATGGGAGAGTTAGAGAGAAGCCAAAGGGGCCCCCAAAACATGATTTTGGGCATTGAATCAATCTTGCTCGAGACTGAAGAATCTGATGCATGTTATCAAAATTACCTTGAGAGGTGAATTTTGGTAATTGAATAATTAAATCTAATGGGACGAAAATATGGTATGCTGTTTATAGGGTGTCTACATTTTCCCCTCTTTTAAAGGTGTTATTACGAAGTAATAACATTTTAAAGATAGTAGACACATGTATACTTAACGAGCAAAAGGAAGCGAATGAATAAAGCATTTGGATGCCCCAACAAGTAGAATGGTAAGGAATGCCCCTTAAGTGGGTGGGTGATGTGATAAAGTGGTGGACAACCACTTTATAGGAAGAAGGTAAGGAATTGAAGGAGGATGGAAGGGATTGTGCTTATAGCATGAGCGTCATTTGAAGAGTAAAATTTAGAGAAACCTTATTTTATTATTGCACAATAGAGTTGTCACCATTATTATAAAATAATCAAGATGTTTAACCCATTATGTGCATAAAAAAATACACAAACAACAAAGAAAATAAAAAAATGGAAAAAAAACCCAATTGACACCATAAAAGAATGCACCATGGCTATAAAGAAGCCAAGATGATAACAAAATACATGTGTAATTGGTCCAAAAAATGAGATCAACGATGCAACACAACTTCGAAAAGAAGACAATTAAGTATGCCTCTACTATGTTCCACAATGATGATTAAGTACATGCAAAATACCCCTAAACACTAAACTGATGAAATGCAAGGGAATACGATCAAACCGAAGAGCAGAGTAATCTTAGATACTCAAAGACACTCTTGTTGGATCCGCATTGAAAGTGATTTGAGAGTTGAAAAGGATCATTACCTGCGAGTATTGAACTTATGAAATGGAGGGGAGGGAATGAGAGCCAAAATTTCCCTAAGTGAATTTATATTACAAAGGAAAAGTAATTGATTTGACTTGCCGCAAGAAGAGATATAAACTTGTAAAGGGAAGATAATGTATCTTGATAGTCTTAAGATTGGAATGCTCGCTAGGGTAGTAGTTAAAAGTTTTATTTTATTGAATTTGTGTTGAATTGTTGAAATATTTTCATGTGTTTTTCAATTTTTAGGATTTTGTGATATTTAATTTTTTTGAAATTTTATGAATTTGGTGAAGATTTTTTTTGAATTTTGGGATTGTTATGATTTTTTATGGAGATATGATGTATGCAAAATTTGGAACTTTTTATGTTATATGATTTTTTGATTCATGAATGATTTTGAAGAAATTAATGCAAAGTGAAATGACAAACAAAGTACTTGTAATTAGCACAAATACAAAGAAATGTAAACAAACCCGAACTACACAAAAAAAATAAGACACACCATGGCTTATTTAATAAACTAGGATGATAACACAATATGTAAAGTGTTCCAAAACACAAAAAAACATGTCAAACAAACCCAATATGAACAATAATTAACTACAAATGAAAGTTATATGTGAACTAAGATGCTAATAATTCATCTACAATTGGTCTACAATAACAAAGTACAAAAAATAACAAATTAACATGCTAACAAAAGCATCATTGCACAATGTTGACGAACAAACAATAGTACAACACAATTTGTAATAATGACGTCTAATGACACCCCTAATGTGTTCCACATTGAAGAATTAGAAAAAAATGAATGCCCTCAAGTGATATATTATAAACACAAGAGGATTAGATTGGGATGAAGAGTGAAGTGATGCTGAGATACTCCTAAAAATACTCTTGTCGGGTCCCGTTGAAATTTTATTTGTATTGGATTTAATTGAAATCTGAGTGTTCCCTAGACAAAGTGCCATATTATGAAAACGTAATTGATTTTTTTGCCTAGAGCATAGATATACACCATGGGCATGAAAACTGCTTTATCAGAAGATGATCTAGAATGATCAGTAGGATGGTTATCAAATGACGATATTGTTGAAATATGTTATTTAGTTGCTTGAGATTTTGTCAAACATTTTCTATTAAGGATTTAGTTTTGAAGGGACTTACCCTGGATAAAAAAGGCTAAAAGCCAGATATAACAGTAAAATAATAAGAAGGAAGGGACTAACAACCCTATACAAGGAGGCTCAACAACTTTGATATACAATAGTGAAAATAATAAAAAGGGATATCAAGACTTGAACCAGTTTACAGATGCACAACAATAGAAACAAATAACTAAAAAGGAACCAAAAAGAGAACTAGAGTAACATCAAGAACTAGATTTAACTTGATGGCTTCAACCATGGGAACAATAAATTCAACTTATTAAAGACTGAATCTTAGTCAATCTTTATCTTATTTTCTACACACTTTAAAAGTGCAAGTGTTCGACAAATTGAGGGGATCATTCATTATCAATTTTTGAAAAGACCAAGGAGTCCTGTCTAGATTCAGACTCCCAATGGTAACAAAGATATGTCACTTAGGATACAAACACTCTTCACATGCCGTTCCATGAAATGACAGTAGAACTTTTAAGCACAAGGAGATGGCTACAATCATTCTTGTAATAACAGACTGAATCTATTATCTAGAGAATGAAGTTTCTTGAATCACTATTTAATGTATTTTAATCATTTTCCCCAATTGAACATGGATCATAATTCCTTTTACCATGAAGTTTCCATCCCTCTTGATTGTGGTCCTCAAGGTCTGACCTCTGAGAGCTAAGTGTCTGAGATCCTGAAATGAAGCCCTAAACATCTTTGAAGATCAACCCTGGTGATTGCATGAGTATGGGGCTCGCAGTTCTAAGTCCAGTTCTATGTCCTTACTTTGAGAACTCAATTGATGGAAGCAGTTCGGGATAATCTATTCCATAAATATTCAAGTTCATATGGCTAGTATACGTAGCATAGAGGTGTTGTCTACCAAAGTCCATGGGTCAATTGAAGCACAGAGTTTACCCAGAGATATTAAATTGAATCAACATAATAAGTTCTCACTCCAATAACTGAAGGGGTAAATTTGAGTATGATTTTGGACCTCAAGACAGGCTTCTAGATAAGTTTCAACATCTATGGTTAGTGAGGGAAATTCACAGGTTTCAGTCAGCAAAAAATGGTATTAAGAAAATCAAATGCTTTACCAAAAATCTCATGGTTATCATGTTATATCCCTCAAGAGTAACTTACCTAATCCATCAATGCCTCTGGCGATTTCAGTAAATGAAATGTACCTGATAGAAGAAACTAGAGATCCAGAACATGTGCCAAAAATTCAGGGTAGATCAATTCATGTCAAGAAATTTCTTACATGCTTCAAACAGTCTTGTGCTACCCTTAGATTGCTCAGAAGAATTTAATGTTTCCATGCAGTCAGGATTACTTTGCAATGATTCTTCAGTAGGCTTATTGATATCTCCATACTCAACTAGGTTATAAAAATCATGCAATAGCCAAATTAAAATCTTAGATATCCTGATCATTTGTTAATGCAGGGTCAATTCTATGAGTTTATTTAAAACACATTTAAATCCTTATTGTATTTCGTAATTCTATAGGGGATGGATGATCAGTATGGTTTCTATGGCCTTGAAGAACCCTTTCCTAGTTTGGCTCTGTCGTGTCAAACATTATTTGAATGTCATTCTGTTTGCTAATTTTTAACATCCAATGTCAAGAATTTTTTGAACATATTTGAATCCTAAGATTATAGCCCTAGGGTTATCAATTTGAATGTAGATTTTTAGACATATTTGAGATCAATTTTCGGATTTTGAAACATATGTTAATGTAGTTTGATTTTTGACACCATCATTTGAATGTTTTTCTGAGCCATGAAAATTTTCGGTACCCATATTATACCAGGATTAATGGAATTGAATTTGCACCACCATTTCCATGTAGATATCGTTTGCAACGTATTTGAATGTTTTTTAACATTTTGAACATGAGATTTGAAAGTTTTTGGAAACATGGTTTGAATGTTTTTGAATATATGTGAATTTTAAATGTTTTTGAGATTTTTGAACATATTTGAATGTTTTTATATTTTTGAAACATATTTGAATGTTTGTATTCTGAAACATATTTGAATGTTTTTGTATTTTTGAACATATTTGAATGTTTTTTTTATAGACATTTTTGAAACATATTTGAATGTTTTTTTTATTTTTATTTTTGAAACATATTTAAATGTTTTTGTGTTTTTAACTCGGTAAAGGGTGCACTGTCTGAACTCATGTTCAAATAATTGTAAGCATTTCATTCCATTGGAAAAATGTAGATGATATAATGATAGGATGTCTCACTCCACTCATGACTCCATGCAACTAGGAAGATGTGAGGGCTCATCACCAAGAGCTAAGAAGGACGTGAGAACTAGGAGATAGTGATATGAAAATGAAGATGATGGATGCTAAGACACAAGGTGTAACAATGATCCATGTGGGAAAAATGTGACTCATCTCCAGTCAAGATTACCTGACCGATTCCAAGATGATTTCATTTATAGGTTTTGACTAGACTTAGATCCATTGATGGCCTACTGATTGACAAGATCTAGTTGAAGGAATTGTTGTCTCTCTTAACATGAGCAACTTCTTGGGATGTGTATGATTAAGTACTTTTGATTCAGATTTTTTGAAGGCTTTTTTTTTGTTCGATTTTTCTGAAAGGACCCCCTACATCTTACCCCATACCACCAGTAAGAGGAAAGGGATCAACACCAAAGACAAAAATTAGGTGAGTAAGGATACCTACCTCCTTTCCCAGTCTCATACTACTAGTAAGAAGTATGGGCTCATCACTAAAGACTGTGAAGGATGAAAGGTGTAATGATTGATATATATTTTTTGTATTTTAGATTGATTTTTCCTTGTATGTTGATATTGTGCTTGTTGGGAAGGAATATTTTCCCCCAAATCTCAGCCTCATGTGACTAGTAGGATGTAAGGGTTCAACACCATAGACTGAGATGGATGGTCAAAAAATCTGGGTAAAGAAGTTTAGTGCTTTTTGTTAAAGAGAGAACTTATTTGAAAGGAGGAGTTTCCATCAGTAAGCTTCTAGAAAAAACCGTAGGTAAAAATATCTGGAATGGTAGAAACCATAACAAGGATGAGATACAAAATGCCTAATAGGAACAAGATTAATCTGTGTCTAATATAGTGAAGAATGTGGAGAGATGATGATGTCATGATTAAGATATCTACCAATGGATGAAATAATTAAAATTGTTTATTAAATGAATTGACCATGCAAGTGGCCTCCTCTAGTGTGGAGAGTACCAATGGAAGAATGTTTTTTGCTTCTACATTTTTTATGTTCAAATAGTGCTTTAAGGATGGGTTTGATATGGATTTTTATTCTCTTTTTACACTTTTTAATTTTTCTAAGTTTTTGTGGATGAGGGTTTGCAATGGACTCATCAAGAGAAAGGTCTATGTTTATAAAGTTGAATGGGTCCTAATTTACAGAGACTTGGGATGGATGAGGTCCAATTCAATGGAGTATCTAGAAGGATTTTCAATGAATCCATTGATTGAAGTAGTCTTGATTTATGAGACTTGGGTGGATGAGGTCCAAGTCAATGGAGGGAATTAAAATATTCAATGAGTCAAAATTGAAGGATTCAATGAGACTTGGGTGGATGAGGTCCAAGTCAATGGAGTAGAATCAAAATATTCCAATGAGTAGTTAAGTCCAAATGTTACGAGACTTGGGAAAATGAGATCCAAGTCAACGAAATCCTAAGATGACTTGGGCAAACAAATTACAAAGAGATTGGATAAGTTTTCAATGGAGATCTAAAAAACCTATGTTGATTTTGGAATACCTTAGGAGAATTTTTCAATGCGGAGAATACTTTGAAATTCATATTCACCTATGAGTGGAAATATGCAAGGAAAGAAGGATTGATCCCTAGATGTACATCTGAGGCTCCTTATAGGCCATAGAGAGTAATTATTCAATGTTATCCTTTGAGGAAATGGATTAATTTGTTTGACAATATATTTGTAATTAAATCTTGAAATGGTTGTGTGAGAATATTCCTAGGTATACACACCTCATGGAGTGCACACATATGGATGTTTTGACACGTATAAATTATCATTGACTGTTTAATAATGTTATGTAAATCACAAGAAGACTCTACATTAGATGATTGTTGTGAAACAATATTAAAATTAAGATTGATCATTTGAGGTATTATAGACATGGAATGTTGTATTCTTACAAGTGTCCAAAATTGTTGTTGTTGTGTCTTCTACAAAAAGACTAGAGATGTCAGGCATAAGAGCTAGCATTGAAAGGATAGAATCAAGCTCAACGGTGTTTGATGATTGGACCTCTTCTTTAGAGTTTCATTTATATCATGGTTGGAAAGGAGTCTTGAAGTCAGTTCAAGTTCTCATTTGATGTTTGAAGATAGTTGTCCTGAAACACTTTCAATTTCTGATTGAACTAACAAAAGAACATCCGAGAGGAGAGATTGATTGGTTTTGATTTAGAGATACTTGACCCTATTCATCTTGATCTCATTGAATTTTATCATGTAAAGAGTGGACAATATTATTATTAAAGTTAGATTATAATTATGTTGAGTTGATATTACAATTCTTATTATAATGATATTGTTTTAATTAATATATTATTATAGAGTTTTGTTGTACCTTAAAGTTATAAACGGGTAAGTTGTTTGTTGACTTCCTATTTTCAGGAAGTAGTTCTTCTATTATATTGGCTTGGATATATTAGCCATATATGTTGTGCAGAAATATATAGAAAATTTATAATATTTTGTGTCCGTATTGTGTAATTCTGTACCAAATTTAAGATTTGGTATCAGAGCGATTAATGGAGTCCTGAGATAATCTACAGGGAAAATCCATTTCTATGCTATCCATGGTGGCCCGTGTATGAATTGAAACCAAATTTGTAGAAGAACCTGATTTGCTGTGGACTGTATGTTTTACATTCTGTACGGTGAAGTGGTTTAAATCATCTTGTATTTTTACTAAATGCATCCTATTGGGAGATACAGTATCAGATCTGATTCAATAGGATCAAAAATCTTCTCATCGTGGTTATCATACATAATCTGTATTGTTCAACGGTTTTAAACTTGATTTCATTCAAGTTTCTTGATGATTTCTTCTGTATAATGCCTTCTCTCTGTTGTTCATTTATTTTTTCTCAAGCCATGACATGCCCTCTCAGTCATCCTACATACGATGTTGGTCACGCATTACCCAGCGCATGTCTACAATTAGTGGCATATTTTCTCATTACTTGTATTCAGTCTCCATCGCCCATCATTTCCTGATCTGAAACTATGAGGTACACTCTATTTCTATCGGATGAGTTCTCATAAACCTTTCAATCAATGTCGCACTACCCCTTTGAAAAGAGATCTATGCCTGAGTTATTTAGTGGTTTTCCAGAAATGTCGCCTACAACTTGAGGATCTTCATTCCTTAATACAATAAAATGTCAAAATACCTTCGGATTGGAATGAATGAGTCAATTCTATAATGCACCTATTTAAGCTGCTCCTCCATCCGTGTGTGCAGTCCACCAATCACTACTTCCACGTTTTCCAATACATCCTATCATACATTCTGGCCAACAGCCATAAATGATTTTGCTTTAGTCTCAGCTGCATCACTTTGACACCAAGCAATCCATTTACCAGATCACCTCGAACATGAGCCTCAGGTCTTCAACACAATCTGTTTTCCATCAAAGTGTTTTTCGATTTGATTGCTTCATTTTGGTCTTTTTTTGTCTAAAGTGTTTCGTAAATTATTTTTTTCCGTATGTGGTGTGAAATGCATATTAACGGAAAGGATATGTTAGTTTTTCATAGTCGAGTCATACTTTCTCTTTTGAAGCTTATGTTTTAAAAATCTTGTGTCACATTAGTCTTTTAATTTTTGTCATGTTTTGTCACATGTATAGTTTTGTTTTTTTAAGTATTTTTAATTTTAGTCTTTATAATTAGAGAATTTATATAGTTGAAATTCTTCTTAAACAATACAAAGTTTATTTGTTTTTAATCCATTAACTTATATAAAAGTCCGAAGATTTATAGGTTTTTTTGGAATGTACTTATTTTTTACATTTTTTTAGTCATTTGTTGTCATTGTCTAAAGTCCAAAAATAAATCAATTTTTTTTTTTTGCCTCACAAGTGCGTTTTCGGTTGAAACCGACACCTAAAATATAATGGACAGTTCCACTAGAAAAATTCAATGGGCTCAATTTTCACACTTGGAAAGTGAAGATCCAGATGCAGTTAATGAATAAAAATCTTTGGAGGATAGTAGATGGAAAAGAACCAACACCTTACAGATCCGAACAAATTGGCAGAATGGGAAACGACGAGATGATAAAGCCAAAGCCATTATTGGTCTTGCCCTCTCAGATACTGAGCTACACTATGTTGATCTAGAGAAATCATCTCATGAAATGTGGGAAAACTTGAACAAAAAATTTGGTGCTAAAGCAGTCGAATGCAAAATTTTCTCTTAAATTACAATTGTTCAAGTTAAAAATGGGTGAAGGAGCTACAATGTCCAGTCATATTAATGATTTACGGTCTCTCCTTCGACAACTGGCAGAAGTAAAAGCTCCAGTAGACGATGAAGATGCAAAAGCTATTCTGTTGAATAGTTTGCCTCCCAAATACAGTAATGTTGTCTTCACACTTGGTCAGATGCCTTCCAACTCATTGGAAGATATGATATCAGATCTCTTCGCTGAGAAAAAACGGACCAAAGAAGATGTAGAAGAAGAAACAATAATGTATGTAAAAAGGAAGTACAATTTTTTTTCTAAATATAAAGAGGAAAGAGAATGTTTCTACTGTAAGAAAAAGGGACATACAACTTCATTTTGTAGAGCTCGAGCTCAAGATATACTTAGTGGAAAACTCAAAGGAATTGAGGCCAATTTCATTACTGAAGAAGGATCAGAGAATGAGGAAGAACAAGTAAATGAAGACAGTGGCTCTGAAGACTTCTTGTACTGAGCATGACACTGGAGGATGGAGGCAAATGGAGGTTAGAGGTCATTCAGCAACCTCTCGTCAGTCACCAACGACGGGGCCGCATAGATGGTTTGGTGACATTTTTAGTGTTTCATTTGTGTGTTTAGTGCTTCTAGTCATTGTTCCAGTACAGTGTTTGAATAAGTGGAAATTTCACATTGAGGGGGGAACATGATCCAATGTTCCATTTCTTTTATGTCAGCTTTTTCTATGTATGTATGAGCAACAGATTTCAACAGAATTTCCTATGTTATTCCCTGCAGTGAGATGTGATGAGGGCTGAGAATAGTACTTGGCATATCATGATGTGGTTGTAGGTAAACCACTTGAAAACCTTCATTTGTGGTTTGTGGTAAACCAATAGCAAAACCACCATTCTTGGTTGTTGGTAATCCATTTGCAAAACCATCACTTTGTGGTTTGTGGTAAACCAATTGCAAAACCACCATTCTCGGTTTTTGGTCAACCGTTTGCAAAACCATCCTTGAGGTTTGTGATCATCCTGTGAAAATCACCAGATCATGAGCAAGTGCAAGTACAAAGGCAGGTTTTCCCCATGTTCGCACTAAGGGGGGAATGTTAGGAAATTATTTTAACTAGTGCTCCATTGTATCCATATTAATTATAAGTATTTTAATTGGTTGGTAGTAAAATACATATTAGTTTATAATATATTGTTTCAACAATATAGTTATGTAGAGAGAAGTGTGTTGTAAGAATTGTTAGCAACGGTAAGTTGTTTGTTCCCTACTTTATTTTTAGGAAGTAGTTTTCCTATACCTTGGCTATATATTAGCCAGGCTGCTAATAGAGAATTGTAGAAAAAATTGTAGAGGTAAAGTGAAAGTGTGAAGACCTTATTCCTGTGTGTAATCTACATAGCTCTTTCAATGCCCAACAAACCAGACAATTGAGGTTAACTCTCAAGAACTCATTGGTAAAGCCACGTCTCTTAAACCATGAAATACTTTTTGAAGGTTTAACATGGTATCCATTTGTAAGACCACCATTTTGGTCATTTCAATGAGACATATGACAAGACAGAAAAATGCATTAGGCATGGCCTATAAAATGAGTGGTATTCAAAAGGACCAATTCATTATACAAACTTAGGCTTAATTCCTCAAGTTATACTAAGGGGTCCTGAATGATTGGAAATTTGATCATATTAGCTTTTGTGTAAAATTGAATGAAAATAATAAAGAGACTTTATCTAAGGGGTGTAAACTGACAGTTCAAAGTTGCATGAACATGGATGTAGTGTCGCTATGATACAAATGATATGATCAATTAATGTATTGACACATGTCAAAGTTAAAACAACTACTGTAGAGTGAGTAATTTGTTGTGCCTTTCCATTTCAGGAGGAATAAATCCTATTTATAGACTTTTAATTATATTTTTTCCAAGTGATAAGTTAAATTTCACCATTATTGTGTTATCACATTTATCTTGGATGTTGATGAATTCATCATGCAAAATCTATTTGATGACTCATCAATGTGAAAATCACAATATGTGGGTTTGTTGAAATATCGTACTTGTCTTCCCCTAATTTGAAAATGGTTGTCATAGAATTGGAAATTTATTAATTTCCATCTCACTCTTGAGAAAAACACTAAAAATTGGTCTCTTTTTTCAGGAAAATTTCGACGTTTGAGTATTGCGCAGAGGTGTTGAAGTCTTTTGGTAATATGATTCAGGATTTCATGATTGTTCTTCTAAGTTGGGAATTCATTCCTAGGTTATTTTGTCATCCCATTAAGATTTCTAAGAAACTCATTTGTACATAGATTTGCGTGAACCCACCATTTTTGAAAGAGAAAGATATTGAAGATGATATGAGCAACTCAACCCTTAGAAAGTGAATGCTAAGATGGAAGAGAGTAAATGAATAGTAAGTTATCTACTCAACCCTTAGCAAAGTGAATTCTAAGATGGAAGAGGTTTGAAAATGATAGATTAATCTACCTTTAGAAAGTGAATGCTAAGATGGAAATTACAAAACAAGATGCATTGACATACTCGAATCTTAACAAAATGCAGTGTTAAGATAGAAATATTCTTGGAAAGATTGATGAAAGGGTACTTTTCTCAAATATTAACAATGTGAATGTTGAAATAAGAGATCTTATCAAATGATTGCTCATAAAATCTTAACAAAGTGAGTGTTAAATTTGTAGAATAGGATGGAAAAGGGCTCTATTGATTTAACAGACTTCTTTCAACAAAAGACGTAGAAATGTTAAAAGATAAGATTTTGACTTAAAAGTTGAAATTTCTCAATAAGGATGTGCGTAATACAAATTAATTGACACTAAGACTTAAGAAGTTACTTAAATTTGGGAAAAGGATCCAAATATTTAAGCATACCCATTTCAAGAAGAGCTCTTGAAAAATATCCTATTGAAGGAATTCCTGGCAAGGTTTTACAAGAACCATGATGGGTTAGAAACCAAACTGATTCAATAATAGAGTTGAAGGATTTGGTCTTTGCAGAATAACTTGACATAGTGAAAAGGTCCAAGCAAATTTATTTCCTGCAGGACTTTGAAAAGTTGGTCCATTCCAAATGAATTATTTCAATTTTCATGGCATTACCATTTTCAAGATTTATGGTGAAAAATCCAATGAAGGCTGATGAAATAGTCAAAATGAACTGCAAGTAATGATTGGTTGACAAATTATACCATACAAAGGGTTGCTGGCATATGTCGTAATAAGATATTCTCACTGCCAACAATGGTAAACTTATAGGAAAAGGAAGATGATAAATTCAGAATTATTAGCATGGTGTTCTTGAAACATCCTAACAACATATATGACCTATGAAGGGGATCAATTTACAGGACTATTTGGATTGGATTGGGCACTCTTCTTCATGAGATAGTGGTTATGCAAACTAAAGGCTTGGGATCAAAACTATAATGAGTCTAAGGAACGCCTGATTGAGTCTTCCAGATATAAACCTGGACAAGCTCTCACATCTTGTTAAAATCTCTCTGAAAATGTTATGTTTATGGAGAGAAGATGCATTTAGTTAGACCACCCTTGGTACAAGGTGAGCTTCTTATAAAAAAATGAACAATCCCTTATATGTCAAGTTCATTGAATTCTGGTACATTGCTAATTGCTTGACTAGCTTGTTATACATGTGCTTGATGTTAGGAATGTCTTGTTTAGTGATCACATTAAAAGATAGTTTGGCATTATGAATATCCGGAATTGCACTATAATAATTAAAATAAACATACTAATATTTGTTGAAAGTGGAAAGTTGAGTAGGTTTACTCATACCAGTAAATAGGCTTGAAGGAGCTTAGTGATACTTTGGGGTTCCTGTGGTTGAATACTCACAATGATTTTCTAGCCCCTGGCCATTCTTCCCACAAACTTATAATGAATATTGGGGAAATTATTATCTCTGTGAATTATATTTTTAATGCAAGCCTGGTGTTTTATAAATGAATTGGTAGATTTTTGAAAAGCAGGTTATTCAGAGTGAGAGCCAAGAAGATTTAATTGAGGCCAAAGCAAATGTATTCAAAAATCCGTCCAATGTAAAAATAGTCTTGCAAATAAGTAGAAGTTTTTCCTCTGAGGTGCATAAGGCTTCCTCAGAGAAAACAATGAAAACATCGAAACTTGAGGTTTCTTTCTCAAAATCACTTGAAAAAGTGCGAGAGAAGAAATACATGAAAACTTTGTAGTTTACATCAGGGTCAGAATCAAAATGACAAAAAGTGCTGTCAAACAGAATTTTTGTGGCTTGGAAATGCAGCTTTGGAAAAAAATGGAACACAGCTTATTGGTAACTTAATTTGATTATTTAGCAAAACTGTAGTTTAAATATATATTTATATATATATATAGTTATATATATATAAGGAGTAACATAATTTCTATAGTAGGTTTTGCTTAATAATTGAAAAAATTCAATGTTACGCAATAGCTTTCACGGGAAGTAAAGGATAACTTTTGCACGGTAACTCAAAATGAGCAGTCATTTTTTTGCAAGTGTTGATAAAGTTTGGCCTAATTCTAATTATAGTAGCACTCTAAATGATACGTTAGTGATGAAATTGAATGTAGTTAGGTTCACAAATAATATTGATTTTGGCTATTTAGTACACGCATTAGTGTGATAAGTCACGTGCTAACTAACAATGTTTCACATTGCTTGGTGTATGGTGAGTGCACATAACTTCATACATAAACACATGAGCTTCATATTTAAACAGATGGTAGCATGTTACGAGGAAGGTGTCGAGGAGAACTTTGATAGCAGTATAAAGTCATTGTCTAGCACATGTAGGGGGCCGCACACTTGTAAGCCGTTTCTCATGGTGACATTATCCACACTGAATTGAGAATGATCAAAATTTGTGGTTTCCATTTGTCTTTGCAAGTACCTGGTTCAGTTTTTGTTCCTTTGCTCCTTCAATGTTGTGACCTGAAAGCTTTAAACTTGAAAAACAATGTTATAAGTAAGCACAAATAAACACAATGCTTATGATGCAGAGATTTTGACTTAAATGTAAACTTCAAAATTGGAAGATGTCGGTGTCATTGAATTTTACAATGAAGCTAGTGAAAAACTCAATAGAATTTGAAAGATAAGACAATAAATCATCAGTATGTCTTTCTCGAAGCTTTTCCTTGCAAACTTTAAACAAGATTGTCTTAGCATTTGGACTTGTCACATATTGTACAAGTTAAAATACATACCAATGTTCCATTCCAAATACTACGTGCACCCAGAAGACACAAGGAAAGCTTCATATGGGAATTTTGGTAGAAGTTGGCTGTAAATTACACAAAGTTTCCAAGGATGATTTACAAAGGAATGACCTACGATTTTATAGCTGAGGGTGAGGCCGTGAGATTTTTTCAGTGGATCTTAGTTTGAATGCAGCTATGGATCATAATTGTAATTTCCTAAAATAGTAATGGATTTGGTCTGTGGTTGTAACTTTGTAGGGGCAATGAATAGTTTGGATTTTGTGCAAGAAGATGGTTGTACGTGGGAGGATCCATTGAGGACCACCATTTATAGGGTTCTAGAAGTAGAGTTGAGTGGAGTGTGAGTAGATAAATAGGATTATGGTAAATAGCTATTTTAATTTACTAGTGGAAAGTAGAGAATAGATTAAAATAGTTAACATAAAGGTAAATTTTTACAGTAGTTGGCATAATATACGTAGGAGCATGGCTGCAGTTAATTTTTTAACATGTTAAATTTATGTTATTTTGCATGTAAATTAGGCTATATATATATTGATTTTTAGGAATATCTTGTTTAGTGCTTCACATTATAATATAGTTTGTGTATTATTAATGTAAAAGAAATTACTATTGTAATTAGTTGTTTTATAAACAACTAATATTTGTTGGCTTGTGTAGTGGTTGAGTAGGTTGTACTCACCCATGTAAATAGGCTTGATGGAGTTAGTGGTTTTAACTTAGTTTCCTAAATTATAGGAACAAGTTATTCTATATATTCTGTAATACAAACCTAATATGAATTATAGGGTGAAGAAACAATATTATTGTGTTTATCTCTTGGATTGTTTACATTTGGTATCAGAGCATGGTGATTTTTCGTTTGAGATGGAAGAATAATTAGATTTTGAGGGACTGATTAGGTTCCACCTATTGTTGAATTGCCCGTATGTTTAGTAATTGTATCAAATTGGTTATGTTAAATATTATGTGATACTTCTCATTTACAGATTTGTTGCCATTTCCAAATTAGTTAGGAGTCTTTAAATTGGAATTGGATCCCATGTGCAAATAGCATTATGTGGATATGGATTTCAATGCTCATTCATGGTTGAACCTTTCCATGAGTGTCTAGATAAAATCATATATCTACCACTTGGGAGGATGCCAAGTTCATTGAGGTACGTGCAGATCATTTCCAAAAATCATAGTCCATACGTTTGGGATTCACGCTGTATGCTGACTCAAGGAGGATTCGATTCATTACTAGACTAGTTGATCAAATGGGCTCATTGTTTAGAAAAATGTACTGATATAGGTCTGCATGCCTAGGCTAGTATAGCCGGACGTTCGAAGTTTATGAATTCAATACTAATTCTCGCTTCTTGAGTGTCGGTGAATGAAATCACAACCTAGAATGTAAGAAAATTAGCTACTCGTGACAAGGTTTGCAGTTCATGCATGATTAATGGCATGTTATAGATTCATGAGTTTTATATTTCAATTCATGCTATCATTGATCAAATGGTCATGAAACAAATTTTGATTGATACCATGTGCAGATAGATATTGAATGCCACCTTTCCAACATCATATATGTGGTTTAAAATATGGAGCTCTGGTTGTCGTTTATGTTACAAATCATACTGGTCATGGAGCAGCTTTTATGCAGCCATTTCCATTGGCAAATTTTTTAATTTGTAGCAGTCTTATAGTTAGAAACAGGTTTAATTTTACTATAGTTTTTGTGTAATAATTGCATTATGGGCAAGTTATTACATTTGTATGCCAAATTACATATTTTTGCCAACACACATATATACTAACTGTGGATGAATAGTTTTGGAAATTCCTCATTTCCTCACAGTTCCAATGAGAGGTCACACGATAAATTTGCTCTCCATCCATGAGTAAGTTTTTTAATCATTGATCCATTTTAATTCAAATTGGAGTCATTTTATTTTAAATTGTATTGTCGTTTTGCATGGTATTTCGAAATCGAGCAATGTTTTGGGATCCTATGTGATCTTGTAAAAGTGCATTTATTTTATTCCCGTTCGTGGTTCTAAGTTTTAGGAGAAAATAATTACCACTTGAGAATTACCCTCTCATTAAATGAAAGTCCATCTTGTGGACGCATTATCGTGTTGTACCAAACATCCTGAAATAAAAAGGTTTCAGACGCATTGAGGTGGAGAAGCGTAAATAAATGGACAATGTGGAAACCATGTAGTCTCATGTTCAGATCCAGCTAAGTTAAGCAGCATATTGGTGGAGGAAGGAGGCATCGGAGGAAGGAGGTCGAACATACGACCTCTCGTCAGTCACCAACGACGGGGCCGCACAGAATGGTTTGGTGGCACAGGTATGCAGTGTGAGTATATGATTTTTAGTGTGGTTTCCATTTTCTCAGTGTGCTTCAGTTTGAGTGTTCCTGTTTTGTGTGGTATTTGATGGATGTTGGAAAGAGAGTTGTGTTGGAGCGCAGATGACTATCAGTGATCCTCTGACTGACTTGGTCCTCTGACTGCCATACTTTGTTGGAAGATGGTCAGCTAGGAGAATATGTTCACTAGCATTAGTGACCATGTGCAGCAAGACCTAACTAGCAAGATCCATTCAGGAGTATGTTCTTCGATGCAGTTTGCTTCTCAGTATCTATATGAGTGGAATTTCACATTGTGGGGGGGAATACATACCAATGTTCCATTCCCATTCTGCACCCAAAACGACTTAGTCAAGGAAAGCTTCCAGTGGCAGTGGCAGTTGTCTATGTTCGAGATAATGACAGAGACTACAATTAAGAACATTACAATTCTTATAGGAAGTAATGTGAAATTTTTTCAGTGTATCTTCTATTGTGTTCAGTTTTGTGATATGCATGTTGTGTTTCCTACATAATTCCCTGATGTATAAGCATAGTGGTGAACAGTAGCACCAGAGTAAGTCAGTTCATGGATCTTGAAAGGGTTTGTGGGAGGATCTAGAAAACCACACGAGGTCGACAGTTGATGAGGTTCCTGTCACGTCAAGGTTTGTGGTAAGCCTGTTTAAAACCATGGAAGGAGAGAGCCTTTCTTTTGGATCAAGGTCACGAGTCACAGAGTTGGACATGCCACAGGGGTGAGCATACTGCAGAGGAGTGTGTGGATGTTTTTCTACCATGTTCGCACTAAGGGGGGGAATGTTAGGAATTAGTTGTTTAATAAATTTTTTAAATGTGCATTCACATTATAATATAGTTTTGTATTATTAATGTAAAAGAAATTACTATGTAATTAGTTGAAACTTATAAACAATAATATTTGTATGGCTTGTGTAGTGGTTGAGTATTTGTACTCACCCATGTAAATAGGTTGATGGAGTTAGTGGTTTTACTTGTTGCAAATTATAGGAACAAGTTATTCTATATATTCTGTAATACAAACCTTATATGAATAATAGTAAGATTATATTTGTTGCTTGTATTGTGTATTGTCAACAATACCCAAGCTTTTGGACATGGGGTTAAGGGAATTGACGTGATATTCTCATACCAACGTTAGCAGGCATTAAACAAGTATGGGATATTTTGCAAACAAGTTAGCAAACACAATTTCCCAAAAACATGGATTCTTCTCATGGCATTCGACCTTCCCAATAGTACCTGAGAGCCTTAGCTACTTGAAAGAAACTTTTCATTATATATGCAAATTGCTTCAAAGAACAATGACATTAATGATTAACACTTGTTTGGAGTGTAAACTAAAGAAAATTTCAAGATTTGGTGTGTCTAAAATCGAGCGTTGCTATGAATGGGAGTAGTGCAAATCTCAATAGAATTTGCAAAGTAACAAATATAACATCAGTACGCCTTCCTACCAACAGCTGTTCCTAAATTCTACTTCTGTGGGAAGTAAGATGATGCATAATTTGAACTTCGCACATGTAGAATTGCATCTATAACTTCTTAAAATGTTTTCATAACACTGCCAGAATTTAAAACATTCGCTAGAGAATAAGAGGCACATAAGATTTCATATTGAATTCCATGTGTAATGCTTGATAAATTCTACTTCAAATGGGGTCTTCCAAGGTATCATTTAAAGTCAATGGACTAGACTTTTGGGCTTATCGGCTCGAGGGTTAGGTACATCGAGACCGTTGAATCATAGTTCTGAATCCCACCAAACACCCATTATAACTGGTTTACTAAAAAAGTAAGAGGATTTGGCTTGCGTAATTTAGCTTTTAGGGGAACTGAAAATCTCCACCATGTGTATTGGAAAGATGGAGAACCATGGCTAATCTTATTGTAACCCAAAATATGCAAATTTTAGAAGTGGAGTGTAGTGGAGTAGGGTGAGTAACATAAATCAAGCATGTATTATAAAAATGGCCTAATCAAATTAGGGTGATTAGTGTGTGGAGAGGAAATTGTACCATTTAAATAAAGAAATTGTTTAATTACATTAGTGCCGTAAGATACCGAATTGTTAGGAATCCTCACACATTCAAATCGGAACCGGTAGTGTTGTGTGGATTTAATTAATGGTAATCTTGAATAAGGTAGGAGTATCCAATTACCTGAATTGGCTTAATTCAATTCCCCTCCCCTAGCTGTATTTATTAGGATAAAATTAATTTAATTAATTTTAATAGGACGGAAATATGGTATGTATTTTTAGGCTATATACATAAGGAATTCATTGAAGTTGATGGAACTCAGTAACTGGAAGAAGAGATTCGAATGGCAAAAACCTTTCTAGGGCAACCAGTCATTATTGTAGACTAGTTTGACCTTGTCACCCAACAAATGGAGGGCTAAAAAACCCCTTTGTAAAACTGATCTTGCATAAGTGTTTTTCTTTGAACTAAGGGTTACAAATGATTGTCACAGTTGAAATGCTAGAGGTATGTGGAGGCCGAGTTTCATTTCTCCACCAAGGGCCCTAACAAAAAACCCAAACCAAATTAAAATTTTAATTTTTAGTAGCAATCTAAATATGCAAAAATGTCTGCAAAGACCCTAGAGGGGTGACGAAAAATTCATGTAAAAACATGCGAGGTCATTCCAAGGTTCGATATAACACTCCACATGATAGGAAACACAATCAAAACTTGACTTTCCCGTTTCGGGGTCTGGAGGGGTGTTTTAGACGTCATTGAAAATAAAGTTTATTAACTTTTGCAAGGTAAACAACAAAGTAATTTTAAACTAGAAAACACGTTTGTTTTGTCATTCAGGTGGTTTCTATTATCTAATATGGTTATCTAAACTATCCAAACCTCTAAAGGGGTACAATCGGAAACTGAGTTTGCACTTAAACATTTTTTAGTTGTGTTGAAAAAGGGAAATTTTGTTGTTTTGTTTTACAGTTCATTTTAATTACTCAAAAGAATTTTATTCCTTTGTTTTAATTTTGATATCATTGTAAAAATGAAACATAGAATACAAAACTTGTGCAAGATAGGGAAGAGAAAACCAGGTCTGGGTGATCTTGCGAGTGAGAAAAGAGGAGTCCTATGGCGGGTTGGGCATGCCAGTTATATGCTTGTGATGTTCTGAGGCCTATTCAAAATCCAATTGAGCATGACTTACAACTCTAGAATTCAATGAGCTCACATTTCACATAGGAATTCAGCAAACAGTCCATGCGCCCAATTATGCATCTAGGAGACCACATTTATTTCATGTATTTTGTCAAAAAATTTACATGCATTATAAGTACTACCCCATATTTCATCTACATCGACTCCAAAGGTATTATTTTTCCATGGGATGACAGTAAGATGACAAAGTCTGTAGCATTTGGATTAACACCTAACTACTCGCCTTTACTGGAAATATTTTAAAGCCTTTTTCAACAAATCTATTTTGTACAGGTATGCAAACATTGCAAACTATGAGGTTTATCCTCTCTTAACAATTTTAATCAAATAATTACAATGTCATTTGCTTCCAAACTCAATCCTTTGTCAAACACTACACGCACCAAAGCAAAGCTTCCACCACAAGTTTAATTGGCACTTAATGGATTAACTTTAGAACTATCCTCATGATATCCATACACAACAAGAAGATTGACCATGAAAACATAAAGACCCATTACATGTGTTTTATAATAATGCATTTGATTGAAAGTTTCTAAATCCTTTTCAACCTGTCTGACTTTGTGTGGAGGTTACACCAACGAACTACACAGTCATGGTATGCTCTAAAACACCTTGTCAACAAAACCATTTTGTGTGCAGTCCACAATCATCACTGTTCATGAGAATGTCACTTGAGGCATTATGCCAAATAGGTCACATGCTTTGTCTATGATCCTTACAATTTTAACATTGTCTACCATGCACTTGTAACTGTGGCATTTAACACAACTTCGATTCCATGGTGCTTTGGTGGATAGTGCTACCTTGTTCCAAGCTCCTATTTTTGCACAAGATAGGAGTATGTTGGAACGAGATGTGGAGTCTAGCTTTATACTAATCAATACACATTTGATTGAAGTTTCCAAGGCCTTTTTAACAAACCCATTTTTTGTATCTCCTACGTTCGTTGCAGACCATGAGGTTCTATCTTATAGAAACATTTTTCCATCAGTCCAAATGCCTTTCTTGCATGCCCACATCTACAAAAATACCTTCCATGGTGATTCAAATCCTATAAGAAATCAATCAATTCAACAAGCTAAGAAAACTCAAAACACTCCAACTATCCTACAAGCCCTGTAAGAGGATCCACTTTCCATAGCCCAATTAGGCTCAAACATGCAAACTTTGGATTTTTATGGCATTCTCTACCTTATTGCTCTATATAACCTGTTTAAAAGTTCATTCAATGCTATGATAACCTTCACAATGATGGAAAACAAAAGAAAACACTAAACTTTATTATCTTCTCCAAAATTGTCCTTCCTTGCTTCTTAAGAACAAAGCCAATGGTTGAAACTGGTTGGGAGAAAAATGTAAGGCCTTTAACCAAAGTAAATTTTTTTTTAAAGTACCCTTTAGGGCACTTGTGATTTATACCAAATGTTATTCCTCAACTCTCAAAACAAATCCACTTTTTAGAACCTACTCTTTCTCTTTAAGAGCTAGTTCCTATTAGCCCTGCAATTAGTGTTTTTCTAGCATAAATTTGATGCACATGGATTCAAACTAAAATAAAGGCATTTCCGAATGCCCATTTTCATGTTTTAACATCCTACAGAGTTTTAAGGTCAAAGACTAAACACAAATATCGTTTCTTATAATATTTATCCTCAAAATTAGGCCTTTTGCTATTATAGTCACATGTATAGGCCAACTTTCATGAAATATAGGAAAATGAGGCATTTTAAACACCCAAAAATTTCAAAATCAGACTCTACTCATCTCTTAGATGATTTTTACAAAGTCTTATGTTTTGGTTTTCTCTTAAACCCCTTTTAATCTTGATTGTACCTAAAACCCTAGTGAGGGTTTCTATGTAATCTAGGTGGAGATAAATACTTATAACTTCAATAAATTTCAATCTCAAAGTCTAAAAGATTATCCCTAGGTATTTTTTATTCTCTTCCATGTGCCTATCTTGATAGTGGGTCCCAAACAATCTCCAATCTCTGAAAATGCATTATTTCTGAACTATGCTGACTTGTAAAAGACAGGGTATCTAGCATGTAAAGATCTTTCACAATAATAAATTTTTTATAACTTCATCAGTGCCAAAGAACCTTTATAATCAAACTTATTACATCATCTACAAATGAATCAACCTAGAGACTAACATAGTAAATCATCCACATATAGTTTTTTATGCAAGAAATCTATAAAAAATAGTCTTTTCCAATCCCTAAAACAAGGTATCTTGCAATAGATTCACCAAAAATAATCAAGAATACAATGAAACATGATTAGAAACTAAAATTCAAACTTAAAATCAAAATGAAAAACACTTTATCACCTTCATGCCCAAAAATATAGGTTTCATTCCTTCTTGAATGTCTTTACACACTGTATTTCTTTCCTTTTCACTCAATTTTTCTCCTTCTACCTAAATTTTGTCCTCTTCTCTCTGAGAAGATCCACTTATTCGAATGAGTATCTCCCAAAAATTACCTCTCTCTCTTGAATTTCCAATGCTAACTACCTCACAAGTGACTCACCACTCACTAAACCGTCTCTCTCAAGTTACATTTGCTTTTAGTTAAGTACAAAAGGAGTTCTTATAATAACTCACTTAAACCAAGAACATATGATCCTCAAGAAGATATTCCACATTATTAAATCACTGCTAAAACATCATAGAATCCTTTACTCAATACTTATATAGCCAAAATTTACCAAAATGTGATATTCCTTTCTAACAAATTCAAAATAAGCTTTTGGCGGGAAAATAAAAAATCAACAAAATTTGAATTCCTAGAGCACTTGAAGGCTCATCAACACACCTAAGATCCTATGGACACCGTCACAACATGCTCATGATGAAATTTTGTTGAAATGAAGCATTTTAAGTGATGGTCCTGCATTACATGGCGATGACCACTCCACTAGTATAAGGGGAAACAAGAAAATATCCTGGAAAGAAAATTTGAGAACTACGCATCGAGTGAGAGAGTTAAGATTTGTCTTCTTTCTTGGGATTCCTTACCTTTTTATCTTCCCATACAAAACAAAGATAAAATGGAATGTGTCCACCTTTAACTTTCACTTTTGTATATGAATTCCAACCACACACCATATACTAAAGCCTTCATCCTTTGTAAAATTCATGCAAAGGACCATTGAATATGTATGGAATTCCTATGTTCCCCATAATATTTTTTCAATATCACATGTGTCAATCTAAATCATGGTAGTTATTTTGAATGTATTCAAACAGTTCATTGAAAATTATTCCTACAATAGTTATTATAGACACCTAAATTTGACTACGCAATATTAATATTAAAATTGCACTGTTGTCATTTTGTTATAATTAGTGTTTTCCTGGTAATTAGCTAATATTCCCCTCCATCTCAATCAATTAATGACACTTCATTAATTAAATAGCTTCATCCTTCATCCTAGATTCCAATTAACGTTGCTTTGTTAGTTATAATCTTCTTTTAATTAATTAATTAAGCCTTTCAATCTCCTATTTAATCAATAAAACATCTTATTGGTTAAACCCCCCTTTCAAACCCTTTGAATTCTACTAAATTCCCTCCAAATCATCTCCAAATATCTTCTATAAGCTTAATTTGGCCTATTAATTAATCCCAGTTGATTAAATAAATCACCTCCAACCCCATGAGTTGCTAATATCTAATTAATCTCTTCTAATCATACTTATCCCTTTCTAATTCAACATTCCCTTTATCCCACATTCACTAGGTTGCAAGCTTCTCCAAATTGGAAAGTTATATAAAAAACCTAGTACATCATGTTTACACTTACACCATGTCCTTGTAAGACATTTGCATTTGATAAGATATTTTTCATGTTATTGGAAACCTTTATTCAAATAAATCTCCCCTTTCTACTTGGCTGAGAGTAGTAAGAGAAGAACCAAAAATGGAAATCAAGCCATATTGGTGAGATCTCTTCCTCTTCCTTGAATAAATTCCTTGATCATGAATGGTTGTATTCAGTTCACAAAGGAAATATCTACAATTTAATAACACATCTAACAATTAAAGGAGGTTTGCATTCAATGTTTGATTTAATGTTTTATGCATATTTAGATAAGTTTTTCTTTATGCTTTATCGTGATGTTTTTGTTTAGATTAGATTAAGTTAGAATATATTGTTAGGTTCATGCATATGGTTTATTGTTAATCTAATACATGTAAACAATTATGAAAATATCATTGTATTTATTCATGTGGTAGTTATGAAATTACTAAATATTTTGATATAAATTATAGAAAACCATAGAAAAATGAAAAAAATGCATTTAAAACAACTAGTTAAATGATGATTTGAATAAATGTTTGTAACAACATAAACATTCTATATTATCTTGTCAGCCAAACAATGTGTGAGGTCTTATTTAAATTTTAGATTAGATTTAGAAACAAGAGATATATTCAGATTGATTAATTAAATATCAATATAAAGATCATAATATACCACTATAACAATGTGCAAGGTAGATCACTTGAAGCAAGTGCTAAATGAAAGAAGACATAAGAAGATATATGCACTTAGATATTCCACCAGTCTGGAAGTTGATTTGGGAGTGGAATAATCACAAGTTGGTTAGAAGTATACAATAAATGCTTTATTTCCAATTATGGAAGTGCACATCAATTTGGGACAAAACTATTTATTAGGTATGAAATTCTTTGTTAGTTCTTTATAAGAATATGTTGGCATTATGTAACTTTATGGTCTTATGTGATTGACTAGATTGTGCCTCTCTATGCAATATTAGGTCTTACACACGCATGAAACCCTCTGTAATAACCCATAATGACCTCAAACCATAACCATGGGTAAAACCCTTATAGAAAGGTTAGTATTTGGGTTGAACTTGTAATATGTATATCACCTACATTGGAAGTACTCTGAAGAGGCCTAAAACAATACACAATTCTCTACCTAGAGATGTGATACATGTATCTTTGTGTGTGTGTAACTATTTTTGACAACTTGCTCATTTGATAATGCTTTGTAGTGGATTGTTTGTTTGTACTTGACTTGGCTTTGGTGGTATTTGGTTTGGGAATCTTAACTCTAGAACCTATTTTAGAGTGTTTCAGACTGTGTAAAGGTTGTTCCTAATGTGTGTTGCCACTTAAGAAAGTTTAGGAAATCTTTGAGTTCCTATTGATTGATTTAAACTTTAGAGAGCTAGGTAATTTCTAGGTGAGTAAACGGGTGCATTTAAAGTACTTAAATGGGATTTTGTAGGTTTAATTTCATAGCAAGGCCAACCAATAGGAAAATTACTGACCCATAAAAGATATAAAATTAAGAAAATGAACATTTGGGTGGCTTGGGATGAGACCATGAGTTTTAGACCAAACATTTTGCTAGTGTGGACCATGTTTTCCATTTTTATCTAGGCAAGGAGTGAAGTGTTGTAATTTTTTTGGCACAATAATTAGGAGTAATTTAGACTAGTATAGACTAACGAAATAATTTTTGTGAGTAAATGAGTAGTAAAATGAATATAGTAAGTCTTGGAATATTGATAAAGCTAGGCTAAGGTATAATAATTGAGCTTGGAATGTGCGCACAAGTCAAGATTTAGAGATGAATCTAATAATGACATTATCAAGTGATTAATTGTAAAATTTAGATGTCTACATTCCCCCCCTTTAAGATAAGAAATGAAATTTACTTGCATAAAGGAAAATATGCTTGAGTGTGTAAACACACTTTTTCTTTTCTTGAGGTTTTTGATTTTCTTTAGTGTTGACATGATCTCCAAAGTGAAACCTATAACACAAAGTGTATTCAATGTCTTTAGAAAGAATTGCACTCTAACTCAAAGATAAACTTAAACTTGATCTAACCTAAAAATGAAATAAATAAGTATGAGGTTTCTTATTTAAACTCTATATTAGGGTTTGAAATAGGAGATATATTCAATTAAATTAATTTAATATCAATGTGCATATCATAATATACTTACATTAACATTGTGTAAGATATATAAATCAAAATAAATGCTAAATGAAACAAGATGATGGGAGATAAATTTAACTATTATGTTTCTCTGGAAGTTGATTTAGTTGTAATACAAGAGTGAAAAGGATAGAAATTATTTGTAAGTTCTTCATTTCTGGTTCTAAGAGTGTACGATGAGTAGGGACGAAATGGTCAGCTGTGTATAAAACTATCTATTTATTCCATATGGAGAGTTGTTGGTGTTCTATAACTATTTGTGTCTATGTTATTTAACAAAAATATAATTTGCTGGAGAAGGTTGACAGATTGGAGAAGGAGATTCAAGAGCTCAAAGGGGCTCTTAAGAACATGGAGAAAGCCAAAGGTAAAAGGATCCTGCAAGGTGAGGAGGAAGAGGGGGTCATTGATGAAGTCTTCAAGAAGTTGCAGTCCCTTGATGGCAGATTGGGGAATGCCAAAAGCCGCAATGATTGTATTTTGTTTACCCTAAAAAGCATCTATAACTTCATTGAACAGCACGTCCACAGTGTTTGCAGCTTAAGTGGAATCAATGAAGATATATGGGGCCCTAAAGAAAATAGGGACATTGCAATCTCCCAAGTAGACATGAAGGTACCCTCTCAGGCCACAGCCATTGCCGTTTTCATGTCACTGTAGGCCATCAAGGCCAAGATTGACAGAGCCCTCAAGTAACGGGCTGATGTGCTGCTATTTTTTGGCTGTGATCTGGCTGTCATTGGGCGGTTCTTGAGCTGTTTTTTGACGGAGATCTGTATTCTGTTTCTCTTTTGGTTGCTTTTTGAACTTGTCTCCTTTGCTCTGGATCTCTGTACGTTTAGATCCACTCTTCAACTGCTGAGCCTTTCTTAGTTGACTATTTTGCCCTTCTCTGGGCTGCTTTTCTCATGTTTATTATATGGCTTTTGAGCCCTTTTGTACACAGGGTATAGTCCCTTCAAAACTATTTGCCCTTAATAATAATAATAAAAAAAAGAATATATATATATATATATAAAATTTATTAAATCCTATTGTAGAGTGACTGATTATAAACAATGATAAATAAGTTCTAAGTATAATTTGACACACAAAAATAAACAAATAAGTATAGAACCCTAAGTAAGAGATGTAGGAATAACGCCTTATCTAATTTACGCTTCATCTGGAAGTGATCTGGACTGGGAAAACTATTGAATAAGAGGTCAATAGTGTCACAAATGCTTAGGATAAATTATTGAGCTCATGAATGATGCTGGACATGAATACCCACAGCTAGACAGGGGCACCTAGGTGCCAAAGAGAGACCTTTGTTGTGTGCTTGTGGCTCAACAGATGGTTAAAACATGATCTTTACTGTGTCACATGAGTGTCACAAATATTCCCCATTAATCACTAGTGTGTCGCACTTTGATCCCCGAGGATACATGTAACCTAGAAAACATATATCACCTACAAAATCCCAAAAACCACATCAAATCTCAAAAAGAAATATTCAGAATGGGGAGTCATACTAACCTTGATAGTCACCCCGAGAGTAAAATTATGACTGAGTGCTACACTGCATCTCATACTTCATGTAGTTCTAGTGAGTGTGTGTAAGAATCGTGTCTTAGGATGTCCTTGTGCAAGTGCACTTGATAATGGGTTATAGCTAGATGTAAGAATGTAATAGAATGTGTTGATGGAATAAAGAAGTTCCCCTTCTTATGTTGTGTATGCAGAGTTGCAGTCCTTGTCCCTTGAGTGAATTACTAGATGGATGCCTTTGGAGTGCTTTAGGTACCTTTTAGATGCAAGCTAAGTGATGATAGTATAAGATTAGTGCTTGGTACTTGATTTTGAACACATAACTATGTATTTATATGATTTCCTTGTTTGAATTTCATAATTGACAATTGGAAGGCCGACCCATAAGTGAAAAAGG
Organism: Taxus chinensis; assembly: GCA_019776745.2. Classification (NCBI taxonomy): domain Eukaryota; kingdom Viridiplantae; phylum Streptophyta; class Pinopsida; order Cupressales; family Taxaceae; genus Taxus; species Taxus chinensis. The sequence goes on along the minus strand of JAHRHJ020003319.1, from coordinate 111,784 downwards.
TGCCTAAAAGATAAAAGAGACCCAAAAGAAGTGAGTAAGGTGGAAAAGGGTCAAGAGCACCTAGAGGGGAGAGGGGCACATGGGAACTGGTGTCTGGAGCCATAAAAGATAAATGAGTAAAATATCAACTAGGCCGTAGGGTGTGTAAGACCAAATATAAAACAAGAAACATAGAAAAGAGGCTAAAGATAGTCGTCAATTATTAGTTATTTTGCTTAGAAATCATATGAATGCTAGTATGTATTTAGGACATAGAAATGTACCCAAGTGAATGATTTTGTGTCTACATTTTCCACCACTTTATGTTGTTGAGTGAATACTTGATAACATAAAGTAGATAAGAGATGTGTACCTGATAATCATGTATAGCGTGTTGTGAAATGCATGTCAAGTGGACAAGTAAAGCATAGAATGAGTGCAAAGATGAAGCATGGAAACTGGGAAGAGAAAGTGACCCTAAGGGTGTATGCATATGTGTTACAACTTGTTGTATCTATTTTTGTTGTAGCTTGTTGTTGTTGCTTCTTGTAAGGATGGACCTAAAAAACGAAGAGAAACAATGTAGTCAAAGTCGTGTATATGAAAAATTAGAGAGAAGTGTGCATATGTAAAAAATGTGTAAAAGGAAAGTGTACACCTAATGTGAAGGAGTGTAAAAGGGTAGAAAAAGTGTCTTGAAAACACTATGTAGAATGAGTTTTTTGGGTGATCTCATGCCAAGAGTGATTTTTTGGGGCGATCTCACGCAAAGTGCGAGTTTTTTTGGCGGTCTCATGCCAAAGAGCAAGTGTTGGGTAGAGAGGTCTAGTGTTACCATCCTTTCATGACTCTACTCGATAAACACTACTACAGATGGTGTGTCCCTGTTTTGTTCTTGTTGTCCCTGATTTTCTCTGAATGTACTAATTATTCCAATTGAAATGGAGATTGCATGCATTCTCTTGCTTAAGGAGGACTATGTTTGATATTATCAAACTTCTTTGAAGGCTTATGTGAATTGTGGTGATATGAGAAACTAATTGTATATGGCCCCATGAAATTAGTGCCTAGGGAAGGACACAGGCGCCGAGGTGCTGCTGTTTGAGTCTAGGCACTGGTGTCTATGCTACGATTCTAACCCAAGTCTGATTTTGAGCTAGTGCTGTAACTATAACCTATGTCGATTAAATGTTTTATTGTGTTGTGTTGTAGCTTTGAGCTGTTGTATGGGATTATTTTTACTCAATGTATGTCCCCCTCATTTAGGGTGCATACGACATCAATAGGAGAGTGCGGCCCAAAAGAGAGGACTGATGCTGATATGAAAAATGATACCTGTAGGGCATATGGGATGTGCATGGTAGAGACTAAGGAACATGAAAATAAAGTGGCTAGATACATGTGTCAGTAGAAAAAGTAGAAAACATGTCATAGAAAAAAATATAACAAGAAAATGTGCATATAATATAGAACGCGAAAAGTGGGTTTCAAACATGGGACATCGCTCACAAAGTCACAAGACAATTAGTGCAGAAGAGGCCAAAAACATAAAAATCACTGATCAAACAAGACATAGGGAAAATCCTGCTAACAATAGCTTACAATAGAAAACAATGAATTTCTCTTCTTAATTTTGATGCAAGTGCTTTCATTTGAAAGAAAATTGAAAATTATTTGAATTTCAAAAATAAATTGATTATTATTTTTTGCACAAATTGAAACTTTAAACTTACCTCTTTCTCATCATTAGAAAGGTAATTTACTCTCATTCTTTCATCAAGTGCAGTTGGAATACTAGCATCAAAGTTCAAATTATGATAGGCTTCATAATATAATGTAAGTACATAATTTAAACATGACAATGTTTCACCCTCACTACAAATAGTATGTGTCAAATCATGTCGTATCTTGTTGGATATATTTGTACACCTATCAAACTATTGGAAAATTAGGGAATGTAGGATGTAAACAAGATCCCAATACGGTATGTCCTATTGTCTACCTTGCAAGATTATCCTAGCCTAAATAAATTCTATCATGGCCTGGAAAAAAGTATTTTAAATTGCTTGCACAGATAATCCCCATCTTGATTTAGAGGTGTTAGCAGTACTTGCACATATGTCATTGAGAAAAGGAAAATTCATTATTAATGTTATGATCTTATTAATATTGTGATAATAAAGACTAAACATTGAAAAGTAGATTGTTACCTTTGACCTGTACACCGAAGTGGGAATCTAGATGCTTTTTATCCTCATGTGAGAGCATTGTTTTTGTTGTCACAGGGTTGGTATTTCTATATGGAATCCCAGTTAAGTGATGGATATCTTCTGGAGATGTCCTAAAAGAAAATTGTTGTGATGGAAGGTTCACTTTGAAGACATATGTGGACTTATTAAAATTGGATAAAAGAAATTATAGTAAATCGGTGTCAGTGTTGTATTACGACATGTAAATTATCCCTCGAAAGAAACATTTATTGAACCAGACATTGAATGTGTCCTTTAGGCTCAAGAATGTGTAAATTTAGGGGCACATAAGGATTTTAAACTGAGTTTTAGATTTATCCTGCGAGTGGGAACAAGTTTTGGAGGATGTCGAATGGGTATCCATTTTTAAATTATTGATTCGAGTGTAAGATCTTGATCTGTATTGTAGTAGCCTGGAAACTATAACTTGAAACCTAATTCGATATATTGGAGCCACAAGAAGAGTTTGTATTTGTTCTGCAAAACGCAACCGGGTGTTTGTGAAAAAATACAACTAGGTGTTTGTGATTGTCAGTCAGGAGTGCGTATCTGTAGTAGTTATGCATCTAGAATAAAATACTATGCGTCTGGAGTGGTCAGGTGTCTGGAGAAAATAACCGAGCATCTGGAATATGCTTTTGGGTTGTGTAACCATGTTTCTAGCCTATGTTATTATCGAAATAACAGATCTCTATGCTCAAGATGTATATGTTGGCGTATGACATATATAACTGGTGTATTGGGGTGAATATATGTATTTATAGGAAATTTATTATAAACACTAGGTAAGAAAACCTGCCACACTAACTTGCTCCCATAAATTTTAGGCAAAATGCATCTTCAAATGAATTTTAAAAATTGCCAAATCTAAATTTTGAAAATAGAAATATTCATGAGTTAGAGAAGAATCGCCACTAAAATTTTCCCTACCCCCAAAGTGTGTGATGAAAATAATGCTATCAAATGAGAGTGAAGGGAAAAGGTCTTTCACACGATGTCTGATGAGATAAAGGCACATGAAAATGCTCTAAGATTGGTGGTATATGAGAAGGACGATGTGCATGTGAAAGAATCCTATGTGGTGAAAGAGGTGGTGAGAACCTTTGTGAAGAATACCTATGAGGTGAAGGAAGTGATGAGCACCTACGTGAAGGAATAATGGACCTCTGAGGAAGACAACGTCATGAAGTAGGACATGTGCGAATAAGAGAATTGGGTGCTGAATATGCCTTAGATTTGAGAGGCCCCAGAGGCCTAGATATTGTAGTTGGTGGAAGAATGTCATTAAGAGGAGGTAGAGGCAATGGTTTGCATGGTGGAATGCGTTTAAAAGTGAAAACTTGTTTATTGTGTATGAACTTGAGGCACATATGATTCATGGATGGAATATCTTGAGTGGTGTGGAGCCACTAGAGACCTAAGATCATGTCAAAACATTTTATTGAAGATGCCACAATGAATGACACAAGCACAGTGAGAGGCCCAATGACAATGGGCAACCAAATGTAGCCAAAATATTTAGGATATGGATATGAAATGACATAAATTGGACATTTGATAGTAAAAATAAGTATAGGAGAACACACATAAATAAGAGCCTCTAGAGATATCATGGTATTATTTACAGTGTATGAACTAATATAAGCATTATTGTGTAATGAATCAAATATGAAAGTAGTGTGATAATTGTGATATGAAAATGTAATGAGCGGTGGATATGCATTAACAATTCAACGGAAAAGAAATATAGGGGCCCCGATGAAGGAGGGGAACATCGTGATATGTATGATTAGCCGAAGTGTTAGTAGCTTGTGCATCATGCTTAGGAAAAGGGTCATTAAATATTTTAAGCTTGGTGTTAGTATTAAATGATTAAGAAGAAGAAGACGATGTAGGAGGGAGCTCCAGTGAATTATTGTCAATAAGATCCTGTATGAGATGTATGAGTTTGAAACATTGATAAGTAGAATAACCAATACAATAATGATAATCACATTCAACATTCATCAAAATGGAAGTCTCGAGGGTGATATGGATTAATATTGAGAGGTGGTGGAAGAGTGATGATATTTATTTCAAGAAGTTGAGGAAACATGAATAAAGGTGCATATGGAAATTTAGTAAATGTACGCTTTGATGGTTTAAATTTAAGATTTTTGGGATGAGAGATGAAATTGATAGTTGCCTTTATTTTAGTAGGTTTAGGAGAAGGTTTGTGTAGACACCTATAATACGCCCAAGCAATTTAAATACTTAAATTGTGCTAATTATCTCCTTTTCTGTAAATAGACAACATATCGTCAAAAGCACTCATATTCCCTCTAATTGTTGTCAATTAATTACAATACGCTAATTGATTAAGTTTCCTATCCAACAAATACCCTAATTAACGACCTTCCGTTAATAAATCACCCCTTCTACCTAGACAAATTATTATTATTAATTAATTAGCTTTCCCTTCCATTTAACCAATAAATCAATATTTAATTGATTTAATCCCCTTCTAATAGCCTAAATCATACTAATATTCCTCTAATTATCTTCTATAAGCTTACATCTACCTATTAGTTAATCACCTTTGATTAATTAAAACACCCCCCAACTCCCATGACTTGCTAAGCATAAATTAAACCCTTCTAAAGTAAGGTTACCTTTAATAAAGCAACCTTATCCATTCCTAATCATGTTTTACCTTTATCCCACATGCAAAGGGATGAAGTGTTTCCTTTATCCATTGGGCTATATAAGGAGCCCTCCTTCTACCTTTATACCTACACCTAAACTCCTTAAAGAGCAAATGCAAAGCATATAGCAAAGAGACTAAGAGCTTGCACCTTGTTTTCTTGAGAGTTCATCATCTTGAAGAGTTAAGCCTCTTTTATAAAGTGCTTGAGTCATATGGGAGGTGTCAAAAGGGTCTTGTAACCCAACTTTGATTAGCCCCCATTCCTAGGTTCTTGGAACATTAAGGACAACTGTTTTTGATAGCCATGGTACCTACCTAGGTTCCTTCATTTATATGTTGTTAGAGAAAAGAGGATATTTAGGTGCTGAACATAGTTGATTTCATAGTTTTGTATTGATAATTGTTAGCATCTAACCCTTGATTAATTCTTATCATGATGGTGTTTATAATGTTGTTTAATTCTTGTTAATTAAGACTATTTAAGTGTTAGTCTTTGTTTACATTAGCATTAGTTAAAAAAAAACACTTGCACACATTTTGCATGCCTAGTGGGACTTACTCCATTGTCCTTTGCACTTAATTTCAAGTTTTTGTAGTTAAGTTTCATTTTTGGTTACTAACCCTCTTTTACACATGTTGATCTAACTTGTTTTTCTTAACTTGTTTTGTTGAGTTTGCATGTGTTGAGTCTTCCTTGTAGGTATAAAGGAGGTGAAGTGTTGTCAAAATTGGAATTGATGGGAAACTTTCAAGATTTCTCCATGTTTTCATTTTTAGAGTTTACTTTTTCAACATTCTACATGCTAGTTTTGTCAATTTCTTGAAAATTTTAAATTCTTGAGCATGTAGGTTAGTGTTTGATAGTGTTGAGTATTCTATTTACATATTAATGTGGTGCGTTGTTGTCAAAATTTAATCTTGGTGAGAAAATTTCAAGATTTCACCATGTTTTTATTTTTAGAGCTTACTTTTTCAACATTCTACATGCTAGTTTTGTCAATTTCTTGAAAATTTTAAATTCTTGAGCATGTAGGTTAGTGTTTGAGAGTGTTGAGTCTTCTATTTACATGTTAATGTGGTGGGTTGCTGTTAAAATTGAATCTTGGTTTGAAAAAATTACCCATTTTACAGATTAAGAGACATTTTTTTGACATTTTTTGAGTGCATGTCAAGTGCATACCCGTGAGCATAAGAACATATGCGTAACCCATCTTCCGAGGGCCACAAATTTTGCTCCCGAAATCGAAATGACAACACTTGCACAAAGTTTGAATGTTGAATTAGATTGAAAACCTAGTAGAAGAAGAATCTAGGTTTTTTAGTTTTCCCATAGAAAGTAATTTGACTTCACGCATCTTGAGCATATGACATAGTTGATCAAATAAAGGAGAGGTCTTAAACATAATGCTCTTATGTAATGGTGGTAAGATAGGATTTGAACAAATAGATCTTGTAGTTTTGAATCAACCAAGCAAATTTAGTCATATTATCTAGGTTGTTCTTATAATGTAATACATAGTCAGCTAGATGTTCATTAGATCGTTGTTTAATTTGTGCTAGTTGTGCATAAGAGATCTTAGTTCGAATATTGATTGAAAAATGAGAAATAAAAGCATTGGCTAAATGCATGAAATATGTTACTAAATGAACATGTAGATTGTAAAACCAATGCATAACATAATCTTGAAGACTCCCAAGAAAAAGTCTTAGCAAGTAATGTATGATCATCCACATAATCTAGACATGCGACATGAAAATCTCGGAGATGCTCCCAAGGGTCACCATGGCCATTGAAAATAGGAAGCTTAGGGGTGAAAAATATGAGAGGAAGTGCATAAGGATAAATGGTGGGTGCAAAAAGAGTGTGAAGGAGTAAATTAGAGTCAAGAGATGGAGAGGAGTGTGAAGTATCGTGCTACACCTGATGATTTGAACTTGTAAGTCCTAATAGAGAGAATCTAAATCTTGTGTACCAGAAGAAGAGACTTTCTGAGTGGGAAAAATAAGAGGTGGAGTGTAGTGGTTGGTAGGAGTAGGAACAAACATGGGAACAATAGAATCTAGGTGGAAGGTTAAAAGAATGACATTGTGGTTCAATATGAATATAAGTAATATTAGAAGCAGGAAGCTTAATAGTTCAGCTAGATTGGTGGCCTTCTCATGAGTGAGGAATGAAATTAAATCTAAATCTTGTGGATGTTCAAAAATATGAGCAATGAGGTCATGAAGATCTTCATCCAGAAAAGGGACGATAAATTTCAGCGATGTTAAGAAGATGAGAATATGCCTAGAATCTAGGTTGGGTTCGATTGATGGGTTCATGATGGGTTCACCAAATGATTTAACAAAAATAAAATTTATGTGTTAACCCTAATATTAAAGAGTCACATATGATAAAGAAATGCTAGAATACAAATTTAACACAAGAAATAAGCTAATAAAATATGAAACCCTAATTGCAAGAGAGAGAGGAATGGACTTAGTTGATTTGCGTTTGACCCAAGACCGATGTAGATTGGGAAAAATTCTGAACAAAAGTGACCTATGTCATTGTTGCTCCAAATAAATTATGTAGATCATGAAACATGCTGACAATGGGAGCCCATAGATAGGACAAGGGATACCTGGGCACTGCCGACCTCTACTGGGTGCCTATGACTATGAAAATGGTCAGAACTTGATTTCTAGAGTGTTGCACAAGTGTCACAAGTATTCAATTTTGATCAATTGTGTGTCACAATATGATCTCTGAGGTACTTGTAACCTGTAAAACAAATATTCACCTGCAAAACCCATAATACCACATCAAATAAAAAAAGTAAAGATGTAATATAGGGAGTCAGATTGACCCTAGAGGTCACCTGACATAGTGAGATTACAACTGAGCACTGCAATATATCTCAGACTACATGTAGTGAAATAATCGTGCCCTAGGATTCCCTTGTGTAAGCACACTTGATAACGAGATAGCTAGATGTAGAAATGTAAATAGATGTGTGCATGGAATAAAAAAATTCCCCTTCATATGTAGTTTATGAACAAAATGCAGTCCCTTGTCCCTTGATTGAATGCTGAATGGATGCTTTAAAGGGCTTTAGGATCCTTATAAGTGCAATTTTAGGTGATAGTAATGATGCTTAAAGCTTGGTGCTTTATTTTGGTCACATAGATATGTATTTATATGATTATATTGTTTGAATTTCGTAATTGACAACTGGAAGGCCAACCCATAAGTAGACAAGATGCCCAAAAGATAAAAGAGGCCCAAAAAGATCGAGTAAGGTGGAAAAGAGGTCGGGGGGTGCTCAGAGGAGATGAGAACACTTGGGAACTGGTGTACGAAGTCAAAATAAATAGATAAATAAGTAAAGTAACTACTGGGCTGTAGGGTGTGCAAGACTAAATAGACAAAAAGAAACAAAGAAAAAAGGCTAAAGTTTGTCATCAATTACTATTTTTCTTGCTTAGGAATCATATGAATGCTAGTATATGTTTATGGACCTAGAAATGTAACCAAGTGCATAATTTTTGTGTCTACAACATCATCATCATTACATTTCAACACTACTTCATAACATATCATCATATACATCAAACCAATCATAGAGAATTAATAACACAACTCATCCATACACATGATAACACAATACAAATGTACCAATGATCATATATATATACAAGAAAATGTGTTAATATAATTTGGGCCAATGCCCTCAATCCTCCTCACTACTACTAGTATGTATAATCGTGGGAGATCTTGAAATCAAGGCTTCACCACTATATCTTTGCCTTCATTCTTGATCTCAATGCTCCTGCACTTGAGAGTGTAAGAGTGTTTCCTTGGTTGTAAGCATGGTCTGCCGAGTTTGTAGCTCCACATAATATATATAGATATCCTATGATAGGCCACCACCTCCTCCTACGACCTCACATGAAACTAGTTTCTTGACCCATGGTCACATGATTCCTTCATTCACAATGGCATATAGGAGGCCTTTACTCAACATACTCATTGGATAATTCATTTGATGCTCACACCCTTGGGGTGCATACACTCCCCTCATTTATCGATGACACACTCTATTTTCAGGTTCAACTTGACTTTTAAGGGAGTGAATAAATGCCTAAACCTAACTTTTCATGCACATGCACTCGCACGCACGCATTCACATGCACATGCGCGCGTGAAAACACACACAAAAGGGGTAACCTTGCTTTCCATCTCTAGTTACATAGTCTATATTCACACAAATCGATAAAAATCTACAATATTTTCCCCTAGGAGCATTCTTGGATCATCCTACCTTCTCTTCAGAGAATAGGTTTTCATTAATTATCTCAGGAGGCCTAAAAATCCAAAAACATTCAAATATACTAAAAATACAAAACTTTCAAATAAATATAAATCATCCAAATCATATTTGCATTGCTCTTGCTTGGCTATCTTTATTGCATGATTATACTATTTATGTCGCACATTACTTATCATGTTTAGCTTGATGCATAATATGCTATATCATTTTTCTATACACATGTGCATTCATGTGGTACATTGAGTTGAATGTATGATACATATAAATTTTTACATGATGCATGATGCTTTCATTTCTCTTTGCTAGTTCTTCTGCGGCTATTGGGGGCATCTATTTTTTACATTTTCTCACATACATGCGTTATTATTCCAATGTACTACTTTACTTTATCTTACCTCATTCACTCAGTACATACATCATATCATACTATTTATTACTCTAACATGTTAATGGGTGCTTCATGTGCAATATTTGTTTTGCAAGATCACTTCTAAACTAGAATCATTTTCATATATGTCTTGTTTCTTATTTTACATGTTTCTCTTTACTTTCACTTGTTTGCGAGGCAATGCCCTACGTTACTTGATTGAGCTTGTTGGCCTTGAGTGCCTTAATTGTCTTACATTTCATCTTGAGTGGTGTCCCATGTATGTGGCATATTCTTTACCATGTTGTTCTTTTTGTGTGTCCTTGCATGCTTTTTATTACATTTACTATGTTGTTTTCCTATTGCTTGTTACTCAAACACTTTGCTAGTTTTTTATTATATTACTATATGCACCATGGTATCCACCATTTGAAGCTCACATTTCTCCATCTTAGGAATCCCCAAACATAGTCGGGGCAACCATCAGGTCCTCTTGTATGGGTCATGCTACATTGACAATCTTCTAAGCCCCAAACAGGGGTGACCACATGTATAATCAAACATTTCAGAGGATTTGAAACAAAATTGGGTACAGAAATTCATAGGGAAGCCATAATATATAAAAGACCATATCATACCAGATGTTAAATGGCCCATTCCACACAATTTCCTAGTGGGATAAAGATTCAATATTTTTCTTAGTTAATACAATTTCTCAAGGGACATTTATAGGATTTTCACCCAGTTTCAATGACACAATACATGGTACAAACTTCAAATTATGGTGGCACCAAGGGTACGTGCAAGCTAAAATTTCCTAGCATGTTGTGTCATCATTTATAAATCAATTTGGTTCATGTTCATCTCTAATGGCACATTATCCATGGGTCTTAAGAAGTGTTGAGGTGATTATTATCACTATAGGCTTGACTTCCCATTTCTCATATTTTTGTGAAGGGATATAGAGCAAGTAGGAATGTTCCCCATACAGTTATCTTCACCATGTGGAATGCATTTGCACTTCTTTCTATTATTCTTGGCACATTCCACTTGGGGATGTGATCACCCCCAAGTCCTTCCAACCATCTCTAACATAAAGTTTCAATAAATCTCCATATAATGATAGTGGGAGTACTCTTTCCCCCTCTCTGCAAAATAATCAGTAATGTACTCTTTCCTTTATTTTTCTTTTTTACTTACATATTGTTAGTTTCACACTAAGTTTAAGATTTTCATGTTAATGAATTTCCTATACTATGGAAATTGACTACATTTTTCTTTACAAGAACTCATCTTGGAAAAACAAACACAACTAAATCAAAGACAAAGTCCTAGCACAAGCACAAGGCCATCTAAGTGAAGGTAAAATATGTCTACACACTCAGGTGAATTTTCCAGTATGCACGCAATAATTTTAGCAATTCCATACTTAAAGGGGGAGAAAATAAATACACTCATTTTGGTAAATTCATGTCTTGCAACAACAAAAATTTAAAACACTCTTGCATTAGCCCACACTTACTTAATTTGGCAAATCATGTTATCCCTTTCTATATCTCACTCATCCTTACTTGTAAACATAACCTATTTGTTCGCATAATGGTCATATTACTCCATCAAAGAATTATACCCTCACACATGAAAATTCCAATTCCCAGGACATTTGCACATGCATTTGAAACTAAAGTTTTAGAAAGGGCCATAATCCTAGATACACTATGGACCCACCTAGTTGACTTTGGTCCCTTTCCCTCTAATGGTAATTTTCTTGATTTAAATCTTTGGTCATACACTCTATATTCCTTTTCTGGATCATTTTCCAGAATCTAGCACATATATAAGAAAGTTATTTATCTCCCATTAAGGAGGGACATTTTATGTATTTGACTATCTAGCATTCTAATGAGAAAACACTAAGAGAAATCACAAGCAAAGATACTCCAAGACTCCCTTGAGAATATCTACATACTATTATGCATACTCATTCTAGGGTAGCCATACACTAAATGAATTTGTAAGTACAAAAGGAACTCCCCCGATTCAAAGCGCAAACATAAAGCTAGGGAAATAAAGAGATCAAGTACAATCACATTGTTGCAAGATCATGATTATCAATATTTGTGTTACATTATAATATCACATGATAGGTGAGAATGGCGTACAGTATTGAGCCCTATTCGAAGTAGTGACGCTGCCATTGATGCATAGGGGTGCCCAAAACCCAACTAATGTTTGTTTTACAAGAATTTATCACCATCTAGGGTTTTGAAGGTTCAATCTATATACATAGTGTAACATCACATAATGTCAAAGGTACAATTCCATTGTACACAAGAGTAGATCATGAAGCAATGTTCAAAACCCATAAAGTTATAGAAGTTGAAGGTGTATAGGGACAAGGGTGTATATATAGGGGCCATAATTGGGGTACACTTTGGGGTGTGCCATACACCTTGGTCTATAAAAATCTATGAGGTACAATTTCAGAGGAAAAATTAGTCAGATCATTTCCAACCATTTCCGATCATCAGGTCATCTTAGATCAACACATGAACCAAAATATCATCTAAGTCTTCTTCTTCTTCCCACTGCTAGTAATTCATTTAATTTAGCTATCATTTTCTATCTTGTTTAATGTACTATCTTGATATTGCTACAATTAGCTTTGGAAACTACTTGTTTAGGATAATACTCAATCGATTACTACCCCCTTGAAGAATGAATCATTTAGGTTAAATCAATCACACATAAACAAACATGAAAAGAGGCAAAGAATGTTACATAAAGGACACAAAACTATCGTGTAAACATGCATAATAAAGGGCATAGGATGCATACATGATAATAAGAAAGCTAGCGAATATAATAATAGATAGTATCTTGGAGGTACATAGATCAAGAGATGCTACTTATACATTGGGAACATGTGTTAGCCACATTAATCCAAATAGATAACATAACATAACATATAAATGAGTATAATGAAAATGTGAAATAACATTATCTAATAAAACAATAACACATGATAACACAAGATATTCCCCCATATGTTGCATGACCACTAGGTAAGAGGAGAGATCAAACATCTATAATCATTATAGAGTATTTTGTATGTCGTAAACCATGCTTAAAAATATTGTGAATACATGTGTGTAAAGAGTATATATAATTTTCTATCTATCAAACCATATAAAAAATAACTTATGTAAAGTAAAGAACTAGTAAATCTAGTCATATGTAGGTTTTGATTTTGTATTGTGATAGTATTTGAATGTTTTTGTACTTTTAGAGTATTTGAATGCGTGAAAAGTAAGTGATACCTATGCTACTATCAAGAGGGGAAGGAGAGAGACATGTAGGCATGTGATTCAATTCAAAATAAACAAGTGTGTTATTCTCATTTATATATTTTGGATTAAGGGTTAGAAATATGAGATATATTTAGATTAATTAATTTAATAATCAATTTCTAAACCCAAATATATCTATTTAGTAATATGTAAGATATATTTATCGAAGCAAGTGCTAAATGAAAAAGACAAAATAATGAGATGTACTTAGATAACTAGATGCTAAGGCAGTTGATCTGGAATTGATAGAAGGATGAAAATCCTGGTAGCAATATAAATATACTTCATCTTTAGATTCTAAAAGTGTAAATTGAGTATATATGGAATCATCATATGCATAAAAAACTATTTGATGGTTTCATACCTATTTAGCAGTTTCATATGGAGAGAAAATGGCATTCTATAACTTTTATATGCATGTGCAAACCTCTAAAATATGATTCACTTTGAAACCCTAGGTGTCACACGTATGAAAAATCCTCTATATAAGTTGAAATAACTTCAAATCCTAACCATGGATAGGAAACCTTGAAAAAAGGTTAGGGTTTGGGTTGAAGTGCAATCCATACACCACCTACATTAGCATTACTGAAAAAAAAGCCTCAAACTACACATAATTCTCCACCTAGCATGTGATGTATATATGGATGCAAGTAGCTTTAGAAATTTAGTCACTTAATAATGTAAATAATGTCTAAATGTGTTTTTCTTAACCGGGCTTGGTTGAGCTCTAAATTGGGAAGTTAAACTATATAACCTGGTGGAGTGTGATTTAGACCTATGTAGGAGTTTCTCTTAGAGTGTGTTGTTGCTTTAAGGGAATTTAGGATATTTTGGAGTGCTTTTGGAATGATATTTGCAATGAGTGCTCTTGAAAGATCTAGGTGCAAAAATGATTGCATTTGACTTACTTATACAAAGGTTTGCAAGTATAATGTCATATTTAAGCCAACCCATGAGGAAATTATTGAACCATAGAATGATATCAAATCAAGAAAATGACCATTGGGTAGTTGGGAACAAAAGAACCAATTTCAGATTGAATTTTTAGATGGTTTGGTTCTTGTTTGGTGGTCTTATACAAAAAAAGGAGTGAGGTGATGAGAAATTCCAAGCATGAAACTTAGATGTGATAGACTATTATGAAATAATTTAAGTAATTATATGAGCAACTTAAAAATGTAACTAAGGAGTTAAAGTCATGTAAAGGACTAAGGATAGGAAATTGGGCTTGAATGTGCACACAAGTCACGATTAGGGGTTTAAATATGATGTTGCCATTTCCAAGTGATAAATTGCCAATTTTAGGTGTCTACATTTCTCCACTTTCAGTATGAAATAAAATTTCATGCTTAAAGGAAAAGATACCTAAGCATGTAAACACACTTTATCTTCACTTGAGGTGTTTGATTTACTTGAGTGTTGGCACAATATCCAAATTGAAACCTACAACATAGAGTGTAGTCAATTTCCATAGGAATAATTTAATTGAAACCTACAACATAAAGTGTAGTCAATGTCCATATAAATAATTTAATTGAAACTCAAAATTTAAAATGTAATCAAAAACTTGGAATTAGAAATTGAAACTTGTAAATTTACAAAGTAAATAAAGAGATGAGGGATTACACATGTTTTTCTTATTGAAGGAGAATTTCCTCGAGGAAGTTGTTATAAATATGGATTCGAACTAATCTACTAGGGGATTGGGGGTGATTAATCCCTAATTTACTGATGTAAATGTTAGAACTATAAAAGAGTTGGTGTCCCATCACTAAAAAGGGTGTCACAGGGCTTTCTAGTTGCCCCAAAAAACCTTGTAAACAAGAAGGGGAGTCATAAGGATTTTTAGTTTCGCCTATAAACTCCATAAAAGAGTGAGAATAAGAGTGTTATAGGGATTTCTAGTCACCCCAAAAATATTCCACCCATAAACCACACATTACAGATGAATCTATGCCCAAATGTGTGAAGTAGCACAAATTTGAAAGGGAATGAAGTATATGCATGACACCATTATGTGATGTCACATATGTATTGAATATTATATTCTTATTATAAAATAAGGAGGAGGCTCATGCCCCCATATTTTGTAGTGTAAAATTTCTCAAGATGCACAAAGTTGAAAGGGAATGAAGTACTCATGCCCCCCACATTCTATCTCAAAATGTAATAAAATATGCTCTGAACTATGCCAACTATGCTTGAATCTTTATAACTTTAAAAGTTTGTATGTTATAAAAAATTAGTAATCTTCTTTTGAGATCCTACCCAAGATGAAATCTTCCATCCTAGTTAACGACATATGAAAATTTCATCTCAGGTAATGATGTATGATAGTTTCATCTCTTATTGGATGGTTTTTTGTACATGTTTGATTACGATTCTATTTTGTATCTATTCATGTTCCTTGAGTATCTATATTCTATTTCATTTTGTTTTGAAATTTATACTCTATATTTATTCATGATTTACATAGATATTTATGTATTAACCCCATTGAATTCCTATTATTTCTAGGTGAGTGATATGTGCAATAGATCACTCATCTCAAAATAATTGATGTGTGTTTATGTCAATTATAGTTGTAGGCATTCAAATTTGGTAAGTTTACCTTTGATAACGAAAAGTTTGGCTTTGTTCTTATACCAAAACTTATGCTCATATCCTAAGCTCAATTAACATATCATTCTCTCTCCCAAGTGACTTGTTAACATCTACAATATTAATTATCTAAAAGAATATTCAATCCCCATGTATCTTTCCCAAAATCTAACTTTGTTGTCACTAAACCCCTTTATGGGACCATACAGAAGAGGAATAGGTGGTATTATGGTTTGGGCCAACATGTAAGGTCTAGTCTCCCACTTTTTAATGAAAAATTTCCTAATTTAAATGCCTCATGTGCATCATTTCATCTTCCTTAGGCCAGCCTTAATGAAATACATATACTTTAGAAGCCTATATTGTTAAGAACCAATGCTTCATGTGAGATTTATTTATGTGTGAGTTAATTTGTGAGAATTACACATTTATATATTATTATGTGAATAATGAGATTTTTTGAAATAACTCATTCTAATGTATTTATTTATACATGATATATAACAACTCACCTTAAGAATAAATATTAGGTGAGATAAAGAGAGTTTTTTACGGATTAGAGGTAAAATAATAATTCTCGGGAGTTATCTCCTCTTTATATGTCTAATCTCCTTGATTGAATACTGTGTAGAGCTATTGTTTTTTGTGTGTTTATCTTGTGTTAAATTTGAACCAAGTTGTACATTTAGTATCAAAGCGGGAATGAATAAATAGAGGTAAGTAGCATTGTGCTCCACCATTGGAGATGAGAAAATAAGAATTTAAGATGATTTAATAGGGTATTATGTTTAATTTTTTAGTGAAACTTTAGGTAGTTTTGTTTTATATTTATAAGATTATTATTCGCTTTGTGTAGCCTCATGTTATATGCTTAGTCCTGTAAGATGTCTCCTTTATTTGGATCTCATTCTCTAAAGATTTGTGCATATATCCATTTGATTCTGCTCCATTCAAGGCATCACCTTATCAATTCATAAATCTCAACTTATTAATAAGTTCAAATACCTTAATAGATCCATACTATCACTTGAAGTTATGGACATCAACTGATGCATGATATAACTTTACAAACACTCAAGTTCACAAGGTTAGTCAATTTTTACATGAAATGTCTATAAACCAGCATATAGGCCTTCTAGCCTTATTTTTAGTGAAAATTTGAGAGAAAAAACTTTATACCAAATTTCACCCTAAATCATAATACTTTCCAAACACCCATTTGGCCCAATAACATGTTCACGAGGATTCTTGACATTGCTCTTAAGGAAAATTGAACAGTTTCATTAGGAGGATGTTCCAAATAGGTTTAATACAGGTCTGCTATAAGACTGCCACTAATATCTTCATCCATACATAAAGAAACAAGGTGAAACTAATGAAATATGATTAAGGGAAGCCTACAATCCATATTAATCAATATTTAGCTAATATCATTGAAAAACGTGCAAGATATACTAGTTTTTCTCCTTAAACCCTAGTTTATGGTTTCTCACATCCTGAGAGAGAAAAAAATTCAACATCTCGAGAAATATTGTGTTTTATGTCAGAGAGGTGAAAAATCTTAGTTGAGGATTACTCTTGTAGAACACCATTACCACAACATAAGCTTAGACATATACACAACAAAAAATGGATCAATATATGAGTATCCATATTATAAATCATCTCACAAATGTACAATACACAAATTATAAATTTTCAAAGAGGGAGTGCCTATTAAATAGGCCTATGAGGACGATTTACCAATCAAAAATTGATAAGGGAAGTTTTCCTCAATAAGTGGAATCTCTATTATTATCATGCACTCCAAATGGTATGTGCACAATATATGGAAAAATCCCAATACTATAAAACAAACTCCCATATTAAGCTTATCCTCATGAAAAGATAAAACCAAGTAGGTTGGAAAAATAACCCGAACCACATAGTAGTGTGAACATGCCAACTCTAACAACCTCCCATAAGCACAAAATTGGGAGTGAAAAATGAGAAAATATTGGAGACAAATCAAAATATGAGTCCTGGTAACAAGACCTAATCAAGTACTCATTTACAATAACTAGGAAAAAAAATAATTACCACGGATGAAAAAATCACTGCAAGGTACCCAAAAATTAGTAACATAAACAACAAAGTAGAGAGAAAAATCTTACTGCAAGGCGTCCCAAGAAGCATGGATAAAAAATCATACTCTAATGAAGAAGAAGTTTTGTTTGCAAACTGTGGTCTGAATCCACTTCTCGATCAAAAAAATCAATATCATTTGACACTATAATATAATATAATAGCTCCATACAAGGATACTGTAAATGGAGTCTCTGACTTAGTAACTCA
The DNA here is from genome assembly GCA_019776745.2 of Taxus chinensis. NCBI lineage: Eukaryota > Viridiplantae > Streptophyta > Pinopsida > Cupressales > Taxaceae > Taxus > Taxus chinensis. The sequence goes on along the minus strand of JAHRHJ020003319.1, from coordinate 93,902 downwards.
ACAAAATCCCCACCCTTTAGAAGGAGAACAAACTCAAAATCTAACTAAAAGATTATGTCAGAGGTGATGTCAAAAGTGCCAAAAATTAAAAAAACATATTTTGATCTACTGCCAAAAAATGATGTGCCATGAACTAAGAAAAAACAAGGAAAGGACACAAGACCCATAAGTAGTATCTGCACCACACCCTTCCATGCTACTGAATGAGTGGAGTGACACTACAAATTTGTACGAGTTTTCAAACCAACTCTCAAACACTTACAAACTGATATTAGGTTTCACTAGACTAGCTACAGTTCAAAAGGAACACTAGCTCATATACAATTTGAAGGAGAATATCAACATGTCTAAAAGGTGTTAAAAATACAGATATAAAATCTCCCATAAAACAAGAGATACTCACTACCCCTGTTAAGAAAATAGCTCAAAAATAGGAGCATTACAATACACGAGGATAAGAAAGTGGAACAAGAAGTTGAATAGTGGAGGAGCAATTCTTGTAGAGTCCTCTAAATGAATTCTTATGTCACCACCACAAATGATAAAAAATCTAACCAAGATGAACACAGATGGTTGAAGAATATGTCTGCATATGATTTGGTGCAAAGTGCACAACTGGAGTGTGCAAGGATATATTAGAAAGTGTGTCAGGTTGATCATGCCTAATGTTGGAATCTCAGGTTTCTTAGACATGAGTGAAGGTATAGTATATCTCACGTGTTTCTCAATATCCTCATGAAGAGTCAAGCGAACAAAATGGAGCTCTATCATCATGTGATCCCAATTAAGTAGTAGTTGCACAAAAACCAATACCGCGGCGAGAATGTCATTTAACAACATATATAGGTGAAACAATACCCTGTGAATTTCTGCCAATACCTCCACTAGAATAACCCATCGAACGAAGCATGCAAGATACAAATGCAGTGTTATACTTCTCAAAAGAATAGGTAAGTGAGAAGTAGGAGTTGAAGTGGGATGCACATGGTGTGTTATTGTAATATGCAAAGGTATAGAAGTAGAACATGCAGTAACAAGCATAATAGTCATAATAACATTAGGAGCAGAAGCAGGAGTAGGAGCAGACTCAGAAACTGATAGATCAAGGTTAGTGGGGTGTAGGAGCAATAGCTTCTAGTGGACTAGGGGCAGTAATATGACTGTGCATAGTATGAGGTTGATGCTGCAGGCTAGCAAGTTTTGCTGCAGGGAGTGTATGAGATCATCTTTTTCGTGAATGAGGGCTTGTAGAGGAGAATTTTTCTTCTTAAGCATTCTATTCTCTTTCACAAATTTGACTAAGTCCTCGTGAATGGAAAAAAACTTTAGAGAACAACATCTCATTCTCAAACTACAAAGAAAAGATGTGAGAGCACGAATCCATGATAAATGCAAGAAACACGCTCAAACTAAACGCAACACCTAAAAAATATAGAATGTCAGGCTCTGCCAAAAATGCATCCAAAACACTGTGGAGTCCTTTCTTTCTGTATATCCTAGCTCTGGACCAAATACATGTGAGATCTTGAATTGAAGAAAGAAAGAAGAAGAAATTTTTTTCTTGTGAGGGGGTTTGACCACCTGTCAAACTGTGCCTCACACTCTAGTCTTTGGCACACAAGAACAAAGGGGCATCAGGAAGATATTATACAACGGACTAGAAAACAGAGGTTTGGGGGCGGTTTCCCCCAGTGGGGTTAAGGGGTAACACCCCTGAAGCCAAACACAAATTAGCCCTTTAAGACACTGTTGAAATGACCCGAAAATTAAATTTTCATCACAAATGAAACCCCTAAACTACTTATAATTATGCAGTTTTATTACAACATTTACCCAATTTTAGTATAAATTGCTCCAAAAATATGATTATCCAAGCCTTTACAAGTCTTCAAAAATACCTCCAACATAATATTTCTAGCTCCTTGAAAAAAATAACTTTAAAAAATAGATGCCTATCTTGGGGAGTTCAAAGGAGGACGGAGAGTGATTCGAACCTCCAACTTAGATATTTCAAATAAAATTTTTGAACAATGCATCGGCGCACTTCCACGTACACAAATTTGGCAAGTTTAAATTTAATATTTCTCATTAAAATGGAAAATAATAGAGGAGGAAGAAGGCCAAATTAGGATTTTAACCCTAATCAGTCAGTCTTAGAATATATCTCAGCCAATGTTAAAGCGATGTACAGTCCCAAGCTTCTGAGCTAGTGCAAGAAAAATCAGGGATATACAAGAAGGGACACCGCCTTTCTACCACCAAATAAAAAGTGATCTCCCATCGAGTTGGGGAGATACTGTAGACTTGATGCCGAGATGAGTCAGATAAGGAGATTGGGTTGAGAAGGTTTGAGACCGCGCCAAGAAAATGAATCCAACATCTTGAGATAAGTCTATGAAGGGATAGTCACTAAGGTTCCACCAGTTTGCTATCGATCCGCTATCGACTCAGCAGAGATAATACATTGGAATTTTTGGGAAAAACAGAATCACTGAATGGGCCTAGTCAAACCACCATGGTGATATATCTCAAGCACCGTATTAGATCAAACTATTACCCTCAGGAAAATGGCCAGGACGAGGAGTTTTGTTGTTGTTAAAGCTAAGACAAGAACTCTGCTAAGTACATTATGCCTGAAGAACTATTGATGAAAATTAGGAGAACCTGAGTCACATGAAGACTTAAGAGCTAGATCCTTGTGGGCTCAAGAAGCCACGAATATGCCAAGCAAAATTAAATAAATAAGATCAAGCCTCTCCATGCAAGTATCTGTAGATGGAAGGGAGGTAGTGCCTACCTATATCACTTGAGTTTTACTGCATATTGGAAAGTCATGAAGAAAATGGAACTAACTGAGTTTTAACCCATGAGAAAATCAAGTACAAAAAATTGATGGAGATGTGTTGGAGATAACAGAGAGCATGCATTAAAAACCATAGAAAAATATCCATCATTGATAAAAGAAGATTTGATAGGAAACTCAAATCCAAGACATTCTGAGAAGGATACTTGGTGCTTGAAGTGGATGCTAAACCAAGAAAAAAGTTCAGGAAATGCATTCCAAGTTCAATGCCATATGGAGAGAAACAAGCTAGAGTCAAGTAAACAAAGCCATGCAAAATAGAATAGAGGTGGATTCAAAGGAACCACGTCATACGAAGCAGGAAACTAGTGCTGCCCACAAAGTAGGAGCCTCTTAATATCAATATCAGTCCATAACAAAATACAAGCTGAGCAACAACATGGTGATGTGTATAAGGCGAAAATAAATAGAGTCATAAGTGAGGATCTTTTATCGTAACAAGAAGGTCTATGTAGATATAAAAATAAAAACTGATCTCCAAGGAAAATAAAGGGAGATATATCAAATGATGGAGACTTCAAAGTCAGGCATGATCAATCACCCAAAGAGAAAATATGGGCAGTAAGCTCCAAGACGGGACCAGAAAAATAGGTTCGACCTGAATCAAAAGAAGGAAAAACAAACATGCATATTGAGTCAAACTAGATGAACGTCAATCTAAGGAAATAAAAGACGATGCATAAAACACATCAGTGCTGAGCAAGAAAGACTCACAATCCAATAAAAACCTACAAAATGCTTTCATAAAACTAAGCAATGGCTACTGATGTGTGCTCTGATACCATGTAGAGAGATGAAAAATGTCAACCGAGGTTCACTCATGTAGAACTACCATTACCATAGCTTAAGCTTACACATATACACAACAAAAATGGATCAATATATGATTATCAATATTATTAATCAAATAAAAAATGTACAATACCCAGATTCTAAATTTACAAGGAGGGAGTACCTATTAAATAGGCCTATTAGGATGATTTACCAATCACAAAGTGATAAGGTAAATATCCTAAATAAGAGAAATCTCTACTATTATTGTGCCTTCTAAATGGTACATGCACAATATATGGATAAATCCCAACAATATAAAACAAACTCCCATATTAAGTTTATCCTTATGAGTGGTGTGAACAAAGCTAAAAATAAGTAGGTTGGAAAACTAATCCGAACCACTTAGCCATGTGAACATGTCAACTCCAACATTTCATAACCTAAACCAAATTTCTGCAGCTATGTGGGATAAACCTCCACCTTTTTCCTTTAGATACCATGGCTTGAAAATGTGCGGTTCGCTCCCGACTATAAGCTTTACACGTTTCTATAGTCTAGAACCCTATTTTTGGACTAAATTTCCTCTATAACAAGAAAATTAACATTTGATTTAGTGTAAATGTGAGTCAAAATATATAACTAGAATCAAGACATGCCAAAAACTTCATTACATACAAGAAATTTCAAGAAATCCTTTCTTTCCTTTATTCAAACCTGTTACATGCATTTTGAACTCCCTCTTTTTTAGTTATTCATACTTGGTTTAAAACAACCCCTCCAAAATTATATCTAATCCTTCTTCCATGGTTTCAGGGAGAATATTTTGAACCAAAAACAACCTTGATCCTCATCCTCTGTTATTAAGAAAGTCAAAACTAACTCATAAACTTACCCTAACATTCCTACAAACTTGTAGAAACATACTAACTTGTAGAAACATACTAACTTAAGTAATTTTCATCTTTTAACTCATATTGTGAGATGGAGGATGTTATGAACTCACCTAAGACTTGGAAAATATCCTCCACACATGCGAAAACCCAAAAATATATCTACTTAGTATCTAGACCCCCAAATCCTCTTGGAAACACTTTAAAATATTTAAATTTTCAAACAGAGGATTTTGGTAGGAAACCTTATATGACCTCTTAAGACCTATTGTGACTAAATGAAGCATCAACATAGTTTCTTATTGACAATTACAAACATTCAACACCCTCTAGAACCTATGAAAAAACAAGAAACATAATTTAAACATGTATCTAACTCTTATGCACCTGCATCATCAACATTCTATTCCACATGCCTTATTACATTGCAGTCCAAATCCATGCATGAATTCCATCCTTTTACTAAATCCATCTCAAGTTTTGAATTTATGTGTTCAACTGTAGACACTTAAATTTGGTAACTTTTCATTTTTCATTACCAAGTTTGGCTATGTTACCTTGCCAAGATACAATTATTACATTTGGAATGCAAATAATATCCTTTCTCTAACTCTTTCGTGACTTTTTTTTATCTTTACACTTTGTTATGTCATCGATTCAAGAAATATTATTTAATCACAACAATGAAAAAATCCATATACATCATGTCACAAATTTATCATTTTTCATCACAGTCTTCCTAGGAAAAACCATACACTTTGGTTGGGATGTGAGGTCTGATCTTTGAATAGGTAAAGGTCCCCTTTCATTCAACGACTCTATTTTCAATTTAAATATATTAATTGTGTCATTTAAGCTTCCTAGGGTTGGTCTTATTGGAATATTTCACCTACGAAAGATTATATAAACAATTCATTATCACTTTATAACTCACATGACACTCTTACATGCTCTTATTGAAAATATCATTCCAAAAACACTCAATGGTATCCTAAATCTTTGCAAATTAGTTGCACATCAATTAGAGAAGACCACTAGTACAACTCTAAAGCATCCTGTAAAATAGGTTAAAGAGTCACTATTCCTCCATTTCAAGCATGAAAAGGTCCTAGAGTCATGTCCTAATAGGAGAAAATTCACTCCAAGCATTGTCAAAAGGGTTTCAAGGAACAAAGGGTTAGTATCATATAGGTAAGGAACACCCACATCAAAATACTACTACATTTGGGTACAATTCTATACTATATAGTTAACCCACTATCTTTGTGTCAAGATACATGAGGGCACCCCTAGGGGGGTTGGATTAGATCACACTCATACTTATATAATCACCTAGGAGAACTACATGAGGCTTGATCTTGCATGGGGGCATGTAGTGTAACACTTGGATTGGGTTAGCTAGGGTTGAATGCCAAGGGTAGTCCATCCTCACCACACACATGATTTATTGTTTTGGTTTACTAATGCTTTAATGAAGGTTACTTGTAGGTTTCTAGGGTTTCCAATTTATTGTAGGTGATTACAAATCATGTCAAAGTTGTTGAGTAAGAGCGACATACAATGAAGGAAATTTCAAGAAAATTGAAGCACTTAGAAAGTTTCATATCCTAATTTTCAAATAGGTAAAAAAAATTGCACCCATCCCAAATCAAGATGATATAGGGATTTTGAGGAACATGGGACTATATCCAAGTTATGGGACTTGCGATTTAAGAAAGACCTCTAGAGAAGGCTTGCTTCCTCTACTTGTTTCTACTACTAAAACTAATTCTAGAAAGGGAAATGTAACTACCTATCACTACTCTATGATTCCAAGGGACCAGGGTGAGAAGGAGATGCATGAAAGGAAATCCTAAGCTAAGGGGAGGTGATAACACCAGAAAGAGGGGGATGAACACTCTCAGATGAGTGAAAATGGGAAAATGTGCATAGAAGAGGGAAGACAAATGTGCCACAGTCCAAAAACAACATTCAAACACTCATTTTTCATGGAGCACAATAAAAAGAAACCTGCCAAGGGACATGAAGAATGCACATCAAACCAATATTAAAGAGAAAAGGTAAGAAGATGTAATAAAATACAAGCTAGGGAAGAGAATAGCCACAAAACAAGACTTTTATTGCTTCCAAATGATGCACAATCTATTACAATGGTGGAAAGAGGAAAGTATCCACATGCAATGAACCATATCTGAGGTCTGCAACTCAAAATGCTAAGGAAAACTACTCTAAATAATTCTCTTAGAAAACCAAAAGGGTCCAACCTTTACAAATGAGAATTATTCAACAATATATAGAAGAATGGAGAGAAGAGAGGGAAAAGAGAGGGAAACTTGAAATTTCCAATCATTTAACCACCAACAACAAGAAAATAAATTCCTACAAATCCCTGTAGCACTATCAAATCCACCTCCCCATGTCAAGTTTAACTTGTAGAAGAAGGAAGGAGGAAAATTATCCCATAAAATATGGTGGTTGAGTCGACTGGATGTGTGCATTAATGACCTTAATCATGTTTCCATATTTTCACCTACCAAATCCTACCAAAATCTGATTTTGAAAATCCTAGAGTGTAGCCCATGTTAGTAGATTTTCCAACAAGACTAGGTGCACTAGATTTTTAGCTATGTAGAAGAAGTTATGGTGATTTGAAGATTTGCAGTAAAATGAACACACAAGACATGTGGCATGATCTGATCGGTGAAGGATTTAGTGAATTGTTTTCTATTCATTTCTACCATTTTCTCATATCATTACATTTTCACATAAGGATTTGCACAAGTTTTCATGTTCTGATAGGTTGTTTTTATGCACTTCATCTGAAAAGTCCTGAGAAGGTGACACGTGGCACTTAGTGATTGGTGTAAAGGGTTGCAACCTTGGGTGCATGTGCATGGGAGAAGGAGGCATGAAGGGAGAATGAAAAATACAAGAATATGTGAGGGTGTCGAGATGGGAAGTACAAGAGGAATATGTAAGAAGGGGTGAACATATTAAAGGGGATGTAAAAGGAGAACGAGTGCATGCAAAGAAATGAGTGAAATTGTGTAGGAAGAATGAGAATAGGAAATGAGCACATTGAGGAATGTATGTGAGAAATGAAGGAAAATGTGCATAGGGTAAAGCATGCCCAGGACTTATCTAAATACAAGGTTAATTAGTTGGGTGCACGTAAGGAGTGTGTGATAACCTAGAAAAAGTGTGAATGTGCACAAGGAGATGCACAAGAATGGATAATGAAGGAGATAGAAAAATAAAGGGGAAAGTAAGACAAGGCATACATGTATGAGGAAGGAAAAGTGAAAGGAAAATAAAAAAGGAATAAGTAGGGTGTGTAGGGTCGTGCACGAAGAATTAAAACCATAAATGCACCAAAGAAGATAAACCATCAGTGCATGCAACCTTGAAACTTGATTTCAGAGCCATATGGAACTATAAGTTGTCTAAATAACCAGGGGGCTATTTTGGACAACATTTTGGTGAATTTTGGGGACATCTTCTGCCTACTAGATGAAGGAGATCAGTAGCCTTGAATCATCCATTGGGCATGGAGTCTTCCTAAAAACTATGAAATTTGATCTGTAACTTGAAAGAAACACCCTGAAGTCACTTGAAGCACTGTTTGAACTCTGAATTAAGAACTATGCCAAAACTATTGAAGATATTTGCCAACAAATTTGTGACATAACTATTCTATGAAGACTTTGAACTACATGGACCGATCCTAACTGGAGCAAAAAAGAGCATGCGACGAGGAAATAAACCTATGTACAAACAAAACACATGTGCACAGCACACTTGGAGGAATTGAAACTACTCTAATATGTACATGATGTAGAAGAAACTTAATGGAAGTGTTTGAGATAAATCCCATTGACTAGGATTGATAGTGCATATCCATCAAGGTGAGACAACTCAAAAGAGTTAGCCTCCTTACAAGAAATGATGATGTATGGGCCACTCCAAAGTGCATCAAAATTTGAATGGCACCCTAGTTTGGCTCTGTCAGCATCCCATTTTAAGACCAGATCACCCACTTTGAAATCTTGAGGTCTAGCCTTTTTGTCAAACCATTGCTTTGGTTGATTGCTTGATGTTATTCCAATTTGATCATGGAGAGTTTCTTAGTTCTTCAAGTTTAACCAGCTCTACCATTCTTGATTTCTCTTTGGTCTACCCTTCAAACTCCAGTTGTTGGGCAAGCTCTAGTGAAGGAAATTCAAGAGATAAAGGAAGTATATCCTCCTTTCCATAAACTAGTTTATAAGGTGAAGTACCAATTTCCTTCTTCACCATGATTATGTCTTCCCAGAGCACACATAAGACCTTTGTGTGTCACTACCTTTGGTTGATATCCATTTTTTTATGATTTTGATCAAGTTCTTGTTAGTAGACTCCGCCAAGCCATTACCTTGAGGGTAGTAGTTGGAAGAAGTCTTCAAATATATTCCAAGACTAAGAGCCCAATCAAAAATTTTAGTACCAAGGAAGGATTTTGCATTATCAGAGATAATGGTTTGAGGAATGCCAAACCTTTTTACAATGCCTTCGAGAAAGTCAAGGATGACTAAATTAGTTACTTCCTTGAGTGTGATGAAACTTCTATCCATCTGGTGAAGTAATCCATGTAGTTATCAACACCCACTTATGACTAGCACTTGAAGGAGGGTTGATCATACCAATGAAGTTCAAGACCCCATTATGCAAAAAGGATTGATTCACTTGGATTAGATGGAGGGGAAGCGCATCCAGTTTATTTTTACCTGTAAAGAAAGTGCATTCTTTACATTTTCTGACCCACTTATGCACATCAACAAACAGGGTAGGCCAAAAGTATCCTACCTTGATGATCTTCATTACTTTTATTTAGCAGAGAAGTGTCCACCAGAGAATCCATCGTGAAATTATGTTAACACTTTGTTGACCTGTGTGCCATCAATACATCTCAGCAACACACCATCAATGTTTATTTTGAAGAGAATACCATCAATCAGATCATATGGAATAAACTACAACCTTAGATGTCTTCTCTTTTCTTTGTTCAGACCCTGAGGGTATGCGCCAGAAGAAAGGAATGTTGCCATGTCCTTCCATCCAATTGTGCACATGCTAGGATCTTCATTTTTCAACTTCAATGTGTGGAAGAGTCTTCATCCAAAAACAATGAAGTCTTGATCATTTTGTGCATCCTCAACAATTTTCTTATAGAGCATGTTTCCTCTAAAAAGCTTAGTGGATTTGATATTCACATCATATTCCATGATTTTTGTCACCCATCTTTCTCTTTTCTCACTAAATTCTACTCCCATGATGAAGTCTCTCACACTAGAGTGTGAAACTAGACACCTTAACATGATTTTTGGTGAGCATACTTTTGAATTTCTTAAGAGCACATGATGGTGAAGACCTATTTTTCCATGTGACTATATTTCAATTCATAATCCTTCAGTGTTTGACTGAAGAAATCCACTGGCTTCTCTAGTCCTTGTTCATTTTCTTGTGTCAAGACAACATCAACACTAGTATCAGCTCCATATGCATAAAGGATGAAATCCTTAGCATAATCTGGATTGATAAGTGTTAGTGCACAAGTAATTTCTTACTTGATTTTGTTGAAGCTTTCATTTCCTTCTATTGTCCACTTAAAAATTGTGTCCTTCTTGAGAATGAGGGTGATGGGCCTAACCAATCCTACAAAGTTAGGAATGAATCTCCTAAAAAAATTGATTTTTCCTAGGAATCATTGTAAGGACTTCTTATGAACGTGCAAAGAGAGAGAGAGAGGATGGCTGAAATGCACTTTGGATCAATGGAAATTCCATCCTTTGAGATAATATGGCCCAGAAGCTTACCTTGCACAACAACAAAGTTACACTTCTTGGGGTTAAGAGATACCCCAAATTCTCTACATCTCTCAAATACTTTCTCTAGATGCATCATGTGATCTGCACTCTGCTTTGAGAAGACAATTATGTCATCCAAGTAAACTAGGATGAACTCATTGATATATCCTTTGAAGGAAATGTCCATTTCTCTCTGAAATGTTGTGCCTGCATTTGACAAACCAAAAGGAATTTTTTGATAGGCATATGTTCCCCATTTGGTTGTAAATGTTGTTTTGAATTGATCCTCTTCCTTGACCATGATCTGATTAAATCCTGAATAGTCATCAAGCATATAAAACCTTTGCACGTCAATTATAGTCTGTAAAATATTCTCCATAGAAGGAAAAGATAATGATCCTTTAATGATGCCTTATTCAAATATCTGAAATCAACACAAAGTCTGATTTCACCATTCTTCTTGCACATTAGAACAAGATTTTCCACCCAAGTAGAGTATTTGATAGGAAATATTATCTTTTCCTCAATGAGTTTGGATAACTCCTTCCTCATGAGGGGTTCTATCTTAGGATTTGCGGGCCTTTTCTTTTGTTTGATGGGCTTGATGTTAGGATCAAGGTCAATGGAGTGTTGAACAACACTTGGATCAAATCCTTTGAGGTCTTCATACTCCCATGAGAAGATGTCATTTAATTTTGACATAAGAGATGAAGGCCTATTTCTCTTCTTGCATGCATTCTTTACCAAGCAACAACTCTTTTCTGCCACGCAATAGTGACTGGCTAGGTAATCTTCTTGCATTGCACATGTTATTTTCTTCACCCTTGAACTCATCATCAAGGACTGAATATGTTCTCTAAGGTAACCAACCCTTAGGAAAATTGTTTGTCTTTAGTTGAATAATTTGGTCACCATAGCTGTCATGTAAAGTCAGATTGCATTTTTGAAGAAAACTCAACTTCATTCTGAATGAACTACACAATTTGCACATCACTGTCAAACACTTACTAGTTGGTTTCATTATCTGGAATGGATGGCCTGACGACCATCTTGATGTTTTGTACATTTCCTTGGATAAAATCCTCAGCTAGTGAGAATTGTGAACCAAGGGCTGCCATCTGATCTACTTCTTTGTTCAATTTTCTTGGCACCACCTGCAGATTGAGAGCATCAAATCTCTCCAAGAGGTCCCAAAATCTATGTTTATAATATTTCAGAAGCTTATTCTTTTTATGCACACTTGTTTGTGACCTGGTGGATGACCAATTCAGTGTCCCCAAAGATCTGCAATGCCTTGATTTATCTCTTCTCATCAATAAGAAGACCATGCACCAACACTTCATATTTTGCTACGTTGTTGGAGCATGCAAACTACAACCTGTGCATGAAGAATAACTTCTCATCCTTAGGAGAATGAGAACAACACCTGCACCTGCACCATTTCTACTTCTAGATCCATCAAAGAACATTTTCCATAGTCCAGAAGTATCATCATTTTCTTGCTTGAGCGGGATAGGAAAATGGCTTCTTCTTCAAGGATGCAATATGTACCAAGACCAGTTTCAATAGTTGTATCATAGGGATCAAATTCATAGTGCTCCTTGGCCCATTCATTTAATAATAGATCAAGTATGGAAGGAGGAATAAATACTCTTCTGAAACTGAGTCTTGTTCTTGGCCTTCTTGGATGAGGCAATTTGATTGGAGAGGAGAGGGGTCATATGACTCAACATGATAGGAAAATATAGGCTCAACTTGTATGGTAAACCTGGTACCATACCTAGTTCTTAGGAGCATATGAGACCAATCTGAAGACAAGTAGCCACCCACCTTGGCTAGTGAAATCCCTTGATAGGAAAATGGAAAAACAATGGAGGTAAATCAATGACTGACACATCTTGAGTTATAGTTAGACTTGGACATGCATGGAAGGGTTAACTCAAGATCCTTGATGACTCCTAGGATACTCATTTGAGCCATCAAGTTGCAAGACTCCTTTAGAGACAGGGTTGTACTTAAGACCTAGGATATCAACAATTTTCTTAGGCATGACAGAAGTACTAGCCCTGAGTCAATCATACAATTGTGAACAAGATGTTTTCCTACTATCAAGGACATATAAAAGGGTGGGGTTTTGATAAATTTTCTTACTTGTTTCTCCTCTGATTGACATATATTGACAACAACTTGAGGTCTTTGGATAACTAGATCAACACATGGGAGCTGTGTAAGAGCTTCATGCAGCAGGTCACACTAAAATGGAATAGCCAAGGCATCCCACATTGTGACATTTACATTTGTTTTCTTTATCTGATAAAAACTGTTGAAAGGAAGGCCCATGGAATTTTGCATTTGAGGCACATAAAACATCTTTTCTTGATTATTCAAGTGTAGAGGTAGGGCCTTAGGATTACAAAGGCTTGACCTACCAAAGGAGGACACACAACTTCATTAGAACATTGCATAAACCTCATGCATGGACAACATGTGCGTAGAACTATTGGGTAAGATGATTACATCCATCCTTCTGACGTGTGAAGGATCATTTTGACTGGCAGAAGTAGAAGGTTGTGCACTGGTTTCCAACATTCTCTTCTTGAACCTTGTGTTATCAACAACAAGTGTGCATGCAGTCTACTTGATTTTCCATAGCTTGGTTCATTACATAAAAGTCATCAACACCAAAGAATATAAGTTTGTCTCTCAGGTTGACTTCTGGAACTTCTTCATTATCCGGTTCACGTGCACTAGTGGAAGGCTCATAACTTGAAGCAATTTGTATCATGAAGGCTTGCACATGCAAGGAATTTGCACAATTGTACTGACTATGTGGAAAATTACAAGGAAAACATCATTTTTTCTCTTGGACCATGTTGTTTTGTATTAGAACTAGTGCTTTTCTTACAACTGGGCATGCAGGAAGGGGTTACGCAGGAGAAACTGTCTTTAAGAGGAAGGTGCACATTGGACCCTGTCATCTATCATTTTGCTAACTTTTCTACCCATATCTTTGATTTGGATATTGATTTCTAAAGTGATGATGGCTTTGATTCAATCCTTGATTAGAGTTACTCCTGAAGCCTTGTGCCTTGCTATTTTCTAAAGATATGACTTTGTTAGACAAATTTCTAATCAAGGATCCTTCATTTCTTCATCCTCATTTTGCTTCTAGGGAGAGTAGGATGTGGAGGCAATGGGTTGGGAACTTTTTTCAGGAATGGGAGCAACATGAGGCTGAGGTGCTTGAGGTAATTCAGGAAACAAGGGCATATGTAATCTAGGGGCTATCTTACCTTCTTGAATAAGGAATTTTTTTGCCCTAATGGCTATAGGATAGGCAATCAAGGAGCTGCGCATCACCCATAGATTGTATCATAACTGCAATGTCAGAATTCAAATCTCTTAAGAAGTAAATAAAAACACATTGAGGGGTTGGTCTTAAGAGAACTGGAATCATGTCCCATGTCTTCTGAAATTTGAAGTTGAAGTCAGCCATGAGCTCATTGGGAGCTCTCTTGATGGTTGTGAGTTGTTCTAACAAGGAGATGTTGTCTATTTTCTCCTCAAATTGATTACAAAGTGTAGTACCAAGTCCATCCCAGTTGGTAATAGAGGAAGGTCTTAAGATTCTTGTACCATTGAAGTGCTTTTCCTTTAAGTGAAGAAGCAAGCAACCTTACAACTACATCATCTTCTGTAACTAGATGAATAGAGCATACATTTGCAATGTCTTGAATGTGCTCAGTAGGGGTAACTTGATTCTCACCAATGAAAAATGGAATACTTTTGAGTGCAGCCACTGGTATATCATGTTGCATGGGAAGAGCCAAAGGACTACCACCATTGAAGCTGACAAAGGGCAGATTTCTCTATTGTGCCATGGATAGGATGGGTTTGAATATCCTGGAAGAGTGTGTAAAAGGTCTACCAAGAGGAGGAGTGGAATGTGCCCTACGCAGAGATGGAGATGCTATGCATGTGGGTCTACTACTTCTTCTTCTTGGAGACAACTGTAGATATTCAAAGGATTCTTCAACCAAGATGCACTCTTATCTTGGTATGTATCCTTCTCATGAAATAGGTACATTGACTACTGAAATCAATAGATCTGGATTGTTAGGAGTCACCCAATGTGTTGAAACAAGCCTCCAAAGGATGGATCTCAACAAGAACACATCAAACTTGTTGAAATGAAGATGTATAGCTCTTTAAACTTGTCCCACCGGGCATGCCAAAACTGTTGGAGCTCAAAATTACACCCATCCCAAATCAAGATGATTTGGGGCTTTGAGGAAACATGGGATTGTCTCCAAGTTGTGGGACTTTTCACTTGAGACAGACCTCTAGAGAAGGTCGAATTCCTTTACCTATTTCTACTACTACAACTACTCCTAGGAAGGGAAATGCAACTACCTAACACTACTCTATGATTCCAAGGGACCAAGGTGAGAAGGAGATGCATGAAATGAAAACCTAAGCTAAGGGGAGGTGATAACACCAAGAAAGAGGGGGATGAACACTCTCAGATGAGTGAAAAAAAGGGAAAATGCGCACAGGGAGGGTAGAAAAATGTTCCATAGTCTGAAACAAAACTCACACACTCATTTTCATGGAGCACAACATAGAAAAGAAACTTGCAAGGGACATGAAGAATGCTTCCAAATGATGCACAATATATTACAGTCATGGAAAGAGGAAAATATCCACATGTAATGAACTAGATTTGAGGCCTACAACTCAAAATGCCAAGGAACACTACTTTGAATATGTTGAAACTTGGTGCATTAGTGTTGTCATTAATGTTAGGTGGTATTGATGGAAAAGGTTTGATTGGTGAAGTGAGGATCAATTAGGGGCATGAATTTTGATTGGTAGTTCCTTCTTGGTGGTTGGAGTTCACAAAGTGGTCTCATGATGTCTCCTTGAACATTCAAGATGGTTTTTGGGTGTTACATGTTTGGTCAGTGAGGTAGATACCCACTAGAGGTATGGAGATAAGTAGTATGCATTTCTCAGGTGTCCCTGTATGAAATGGTGTTTTAAGGATGTGGAAGATTTTCTAGGCTGTTCACATGTGGTGCAAGTCAAAGTTGGAACTAGCCCATTTAGTCCTAGTTCTAGATCCTAATAAGGTGTAAGAGCTCAAAGAAGGCCATGAAAATTCTAGATAAGTATGGTAAGATCCTAAGAACATTTACTAGAGCATTTATGATCATCTAAAAGGAATACTTTAACTCTTGGAGGTAAATTTGTATATTTCACTAAAACTGCCCTTGAGGACTAACAATGGAAGCTTATGCAAATGAGATTGGTCTTGAGCATACATGAAAATTTATGAGAAATAAAGCCACAAACAATTTATAGGGAGGTTTTTAGTGCTCTGGGTCAAGTTTCATCAAAATTTAAAGAGGATTATTGAATATATTCAAGTTTTACCAAAATCAGGTAAAGTGAGAAGGGATAAAACAGTAAGGTTTATCTTCTTAGAACTCAAACAAAATCGAAAATACTTCTTTATATAAATCATAAGAGGATTTTTTGAAGAGGACTCTAAGACTAAAAGTTTGAGGACAAATGGTCAGGGAAAAAAAGTTCTATTCATTTGTCTATATGTGTTCTTCACTCACCAAACCTCCTTCTTGAAGCGATAGGTATAAAATGAGCTTATTTATCTCCAAATAATTTTTTCAAGTTATCTCAACCACTCAGGGATATAGAAGGCTACTCCTAGGTCAAAATTGTGGCATCTTTGTTCCTCATGGTTGTCTGTTCCATACAGGTGTGACCTTGTTTTGTAAGGTTTTAGCCATATAGTGCAAATCTGAAGATGCCAAGTTGAATCTACTATTGTGGAAGAAATGAATTGAGGTTTTATTAGAGTTAATGAAGAGTTTTGGGTAATATTAGTGCATGTTTAGTATGAATTAAGTCAATCTTCCTTCCCTACCGCAAAAAGGACCTTTAATTAAGCCTGCCATGGTGCTTGAAGAAATAATTTGTGTATAAGCATGCCTTTGCATTAAGAAATGGAAATGAAAAATATATATAGGTTCATGATGATTTTTTGGAGCTCACAATTGCTTTGGTAAAGTGATATGTGGTCCTTTCTTTCATGATTTTTTCAACTTTCCTATATAGGATTATCAAGAAGATTTTTTGATCAATCCATTGTAGTTATGTCCATGTATTTTCCAAGTACACTGTTGAACATTGTTATTACAACCTTGAACTTGTGGCATAATTACTAATTAATATAGTTCTATCTAGTTATCTTTATTTTGTGGTATTTTGTGTGCATTTATTCTTATTATTCCAATAAGTTGTTTGAATGATGATATGTGTGATGCCACTCTTGGTTGTAAGAAATTTTCCATATGCAACAACTCGTATGCAGCAAAGGAACCATCCACAGCAACTCGTTCATAGCCAAAGGACCAACAACCCGTCCAGCCAAATGAAATCATCTACAGCAAAGAGCCTGCATTATGAAGATCTTTTGGAAGGTATGAAGAACGGCACTCAAGTCTGTATGTGCCACTGAAGAAGTAGTTACAACTGGAACGTGTAGAACTGGGAAACAACTCAACCTTTGATCTGGTCATTCATTGTAAACTAGTCAAGAACTGATTGATTGAGTTAACACGTGATCAAAGGAATTGGTAGATTACTTGAACATTTGTTATGTGTTTGTTAGTCTGAACACCTGTTAAGTTCTGTAACATGTGTTGAATCTCTCATTTCTTTTGTTAAATATTTCACTTGTCCTATTGAAGATCATTCACTTAGTTTGTTGAAACTCCATGTTGAACTCTTCTTCTTCTAATGTCTTGCTCTAAGATGAGAAGTATAAAAGAAAGGGTTAGTGCTGGTAATGGAGATTCATTATCTGAAGAAATTCATAGAGGAGATTTATTTGTTCCTTGATGTAATGTTCATGCAAATTCAATAAAGATATGAGTTTTGTTCATTAGTCTCTAGTTTCAGAATTTAGGAGGGATTAACACCCAAGTCAGGGCCCACTTGTGGTCTGCTAAACCCCTCCATTGTTGTCTTGTTTCATTGCATGTATGTTTACCTAGGAACCATTTACTTTCTATATCTGCATTCTGAATTTATAGCTTTGTCTTAGTAATAGCATTTAAGAACCATTCATTTTTCAGTTATAAGTTTTGATCACTTTCAAGCATTGTTGTGACAATTATTTCTTTCCAACCTCCTAGATCTACTATAACTGTGTATACAACACTGGAAATGTTTCAAGTTTACGTCCCCTGGTTTGATAATTAAATGACTGTAATTCAATGAACAACATATTAATTGTTGCAAGTTGATTTGCACCACCATTTTTGGTTCTTTGTTGAGATATTGCCAAGTTATAGGAAGTTTTGTGAGGTTTTTTTGGCACCTTTGAATTTCTAGAATAGGTTAGGTTGTAAAAATTCCACCTTCAAACCCCCCCCGCCCCCCACTAATGAATGTTGATTGAGTTGAGTAGTTGATGTATGCACCATCCTAGAGATGCCCATGGTAGATTCCTATCCAATCCTCAAATAGTAGAAATCACTTCTAATTCTGAAGAAGACATATCTTCCTCTGTATAAGGTTTACTGTTAGAAGATCCATTTCCAAGTGAAATTTCTGAAGTTGTCCTTGAACATCTAAACATGGCAGAAGAGGTGAAACAAAATGTGGAAGCAGGGGAGCCAAGTACATTTGAGTTTCTAATCTCCAATAACAATCAACCTGCTGTTATGAAGAACATCTCTCATCACCTCTTCCTAATTTCCATGGATCTATGACTTAAGACCCAAACACTTTCTTGTTTGAGTTCAATGTATTATGCAGGAGTTATGACTACACAATTAATGCACACAAGCTGAAGTTGTTCCCTGCTACACTCAAGGATGCAACCTTGAGATGGTTTATGGGTTTAGGAAGAGATGTTGTTACTACCTGGCAGCAGATGAAGGAAAATTTTCTGACCAAGTACCAAGACTACTGTAGGCCAAGTAGCAGAGGAGGGGATGAACTCTTCAAGATGGCACAAAAGGAAGATGAGCCACTAGAAGATTACCTAGAGAGATTCCTATTTTGCGTTCAGAAGTCAAGACACACAAGGTTACCTCCTGAGTCTCTCAAGTTACTTTTCTTAAAAGGACTCAGTGAGGAGGATATGGATGCTTTGGACCTGATAGGATATAGAGATATCTCAAAATCTACTTTTGATGAGATCTATGAAGCCTACAGGAATTATTCTAGAGAAACTATGAAGAGAATAAGAAGTGTTAGATCAAAGGGTGGATCAACTACCAAAGGAATTGGGGACATATCTAAATCAGAGATTGTAAACATGTTCAAGAACATGAAACAGGAAATAGTTAATGACATGGCCACCCAGCTTGATGCTCTACATGCAAAGAAGAAAAGAGAGGATGCAGAGGCAACACTTACAGAGTTCTTCCATGCATGTAGAAGAAAGAAAGTTGATTGCAGATGTAGGGGATTGGCCAACATTACAGAAGGGAAGGAGGCTGCACCAAAATTCAAGATGATAGAAATAGAGGATGGGCAAGTTTTCTATGTTGCTCAAAGGAAACCATGGCCACCAAGACAAGGAGGTATGTCATAAGATCCCATGCCATATTTTCAAAATTATGCTAGTAATTCATATATGCAACCCCCACCTTGGGCTAATACTCAGCAAGGTTGGGCTCCATACCCTAGCCAATACCAACAACCATGACAACCTCAGTTTTCAGGACAACAGTGGCAAAACCCCCTTATTCATGGAAATAACCTTGGAGAGGAGGGAAGACAATGGAGAAATCAACCTCCTAACTACCAAACAATCCTACCAACAACCTCCTTACCCAAAACAACAAGCTTTGATGCCAAACCCCCAACCTGGATCTCAACCAAAAACCACTCAACTTCAGCTCAACCATCACCTAACCCCAATAATAAAGTTTCTCAGCCAACCTACACCACTGAATCAACCCAATACTCTACTTATTCAGTTGATGTCAATGATATCCATCTCCACTCAGGAAGAGCACTTCTCCCACCAAGTAAACCCACCATCACAGAGATTGCAGATGAACCACAGTTGCTACAGATTGATCCGCAACAAAGCCAGACAACGCTGCAAGCTGATCCCCAACAACATGAATAGAGTTCCAGCAAGGGTAAGAATGCAAGTCAATGAACCCCCATTTCCAGAGAGATTGTAGGAAAGAAATACTGACCCTAAATCAGATTTGATTCTAATTTTGTCAATCAGCTCAAGGATATTTGCATGAAGATCTGACTTATTCAAGCCATTAAGGATGTTCCCATCTATAACAAGTTGGTTAAGGATCTATGCATCAAAAATCTAGGAAGAAAAAGGAAAGATCCATCCACTGTACAAGTTATTGGACAGTTGGCTGATATCATGCTTGGAAATTTGGTGCTACCCAAGTACATAGATCCAGGAAGTCCTTTGGTAAATGTTACTATTAATGGAACTACAATAAAGAATACTCTGATTGACTTAGGGGAAGCAATCAACATCATGACCAAGAAAATCATGGATGACCTGAAGTTGGAAGGACTAAGGCCAACAACTACAGTATTGCAAATGGAAGATAGATCAATAGTGAGGCCTGAAGGAGTCCTTGAGGACATTGTTGTGGTGGTAGAATCTTGAGAATACCTTGCTAATTTCATTTTCCTTCAACCAAAAGTAATTTTAAGAGGTTACCCTATTATACTAGGAAGACCATGGTTGGCCATTGTTGATGCATTCATAGGTTACAGGTCTGTCAACATGATTATCTCAAATGGAAATGGTACCAAGAATCTTATGCTCTATCCTCCTGCCCAACCATTGAATGATGAAGATCAAACAATTTGGGTTGAAGAACCAGAAGCTGATCAGAGCTCTGTACAATAGCTCATGATGTTGGAGAAGTCTTGTACAATTGAAGATCAGGAAGAATATGTTGTTCTCTCTAATGTCTTGTAGAACAACTATGGAAGAAATGAAGAAGTGGATGACAAATTAAGGTGCTTAAGTTGTCCCTTGAACCAAGTTCTACCGCAACAAAGCACCATGGATATTCCAGGTAAGAATTGTATTCTTCATCAACTTCTTCCCCATGACTGCATACTAAATTCTGTTAGTAAAACATGTTGTTCAATGATGGACCTCTCCAAGAAAGTAGAAATAACACCAGGGAGGCCACTCAATGTAAGCAAAATGCTAGATAGACAACAAGAGAAATTGTTGATTTCTCTTCTTCAAAAACATAAAACAACATTTTCTTGGGATTATGGTGATATGTGTGGGATTCATCCTAGGCTTTGCACTCACAAAATTTACATCAAAGAAGATTGTAAACCAATCAGACAACCTCAGAGGTAGCGGATGAACCCAACAGTAAGAGAGATTGTGAAAGGTGAACTATAAAAGTTGTTGGATGTTGGATTCATATACCCCATATCAGACACTCAATGGGTATCACCTCTTGTAATTGTCCCAAAGAAAATGGGAAATGGAGGATCTGTGTAGATTACAGAGAGCTGAATGCAACAACAAAGAAATATCACTTCCCATTTCCCTTCATTGATCAAGTGCTTGATACTTTGGCTGGTAAAAATACTTCTCTTTTCTTGATGGATATAGTGGCTATAATCAGATCCAGATTGCACCAGAGGACCAAGACAAAACTACCTTCACATGTCCATGGGGAACATTTTCCTATTCAGTTCTTCCATTTGGCTTGTGTAATGCACCTGCTACATTCCAAAGGGAAGTCTTGAGTATCTTTTCTGATTTGACAAATGACTGCATGGAAGTCTATATGGATGACTTCACTGTACATGGCAACACTTTTGAAGAAGCTATGCAAAATCTGGATAAGGTCTTGAAAAGATGCAAGGATCACAATTTTGTCCTTGAGTAATGAGAAGTGTTACATGATGATGTTTGAAGGTATAGTTCTGGGGCACTACCTTTCATCAGAAGGAATTCAAGTTGATCCAAAAAAGGTTTCTGTTATAGTCAACCTACCAACACCATGGAAAACAAAAGGATGTTAGAAGCTTTTTAGGCCATGTTGGATATTACAGAAGGTTTATACAAGACTTCAGCAAATTGCAGTGCCACTTTTTGCATTGCTAGGAAAGGATGTTGATTTTGTATGGACTGAGCGATGTGAAGGTGCTTTTCAAACTTTGAAAAATATGTTCACTACTTCTCCTGTGTTGAGAGGACCTGATTGGAACCTTCCTTTTCACATCCACACAGATGCATCAGATCATGCTATTGGAGATGTCCTAGGAAAAAAATATGGAATTCTGAATTATGCAATATACTATGTTAGCAAGAACTTGCAACATGCAAAATTAAATTACACAGTAACAGAAAAGGAGTTCTTGGCAGTTGTATATGCTATCAACAAATTCAGACACTACATCACATGATATCCAATGTTTATTCACACTGATCATGTTGCAATCAAATATCTGATAAACAAACCAGTAGTAAGCAACAAAATCATAAGGTGGTTACTCCTCTTGCAAGAATTTGATGTCACCATAGTGGACAAACTTGACAAGGATAATGTGGTAGCATATTTCCTTTCAAGGATGGAGACCAATAGTGAAGAGAAAGTAGTTGATGATTCCTTTCCAGATGAGCACTTATTTTCTATTTCTACAAAAACACCCTGGTATGCAGACATAGCCAACTACTTGGTCTCAGGTAAAACACCTCCACATTACTTATACTCTGAGAAAAAATATATAGTTGAAAAGAGTTTATCTTTTTCTTGGATAGCTGGATTTCTATTTCATAAGGGACAAGATCAAATAATGAGAAGGTGTATAGATGATGAGGAGATATTTGATGTCCTCAGAGCCTGCCACAATGAACCTTGTGGAGGGAATTTTGATGCAAAAATAACAACGTAGAAGGTGTTGACTACTGGTTATTATTGGCCAACATTACATAAGGATGCAACACTATACACCAAGAGATGTGATAAATGTCAAAGAATGGGTAAGCCCACTAGATCTGATGAGATGCCATTATAGCCTCAATTGGTCTTGCAACCTTTTGACAAGTGGGGCTTAGACTTTATTGGTCCAATAAACCCTCCATCTCAGCAAAAGGAATACATCCTGATATGCACCAATTACCTAACCAAGTGGACAAAAGTGAAGGCATTGCCAAACCAGAAAAGTGAGAAAGTAGCCAAGTTCCTATATGATCACATCTTCACCAGGTATGAAGTCCCAAGGGAGATTGTTAGAGATCAAGGTACACATTTTACTGCTGATGTAATTTCTGATCTGGTTAAAGAATATGAAATCAGGCATAAGAAGTCCACACCATACCATCCCCAGTCTAATGGCCAAGTAGAGGTTAAAAATAGAGATAAAGGCCATATTGACAAAGACCATTGTACTCCACAGGAAAGACTAGGAAGACATGCTTCCAGAAGTAGTCTGGGAATTAAACACAACATAGAAGACCATAACTGGCTTTACACCATTTGAACTCTTATATGGAAAGACTGTTGTTTTTCCAATTGAATTTGAGCACAAAACATTGAGGACTGCACTTGAGTTGGGCATAGATTTATCAGAAGCTCAAAGACAAAGAATTCTCCAACTCAATGAGTTGGATGAATTAAGAAGACAGGAAGTACATAACACAAAGGTAGTGTAGAAGCAAAGAGTCAAATGGTATGACCAGGTACATCAAGACAAGACAGTTCCAAGAAGGTGACTGGGCACTCTTGTTTGATTCAAAATACAAGGATCATATAGGAAATCTCAGGACAAGGTGGCTAGGCCCCTATGAAATTGAGAAAATATTCCCCAATGGAGTTGTAAATATCACTACCATAGATCCTGTGAGGTTCAAGCTATTGGTGAATGGCCACAGGCTGAGATTGTACAAAAATCCAGTTGACAAAGGTTCATTCATGGAAGTTATTCAGAAGAGGTTAGAGAAGAATGGAAGTAAGGACATCAGAATTAACCTCAGAGGTTGAGCCTGTTGGCTCACCTTTTGAGATTTCAGAGGATTGAAGATATTTCAGTGGCCTTGGTGCATTCATCTTGCTGGATATTCCAAGTTCAAATAAAAGTGTTTTGATATTCCTTTAGGGTGATCAACAACACTCTGCTAACACATTTATTTTATGAAGTTTTTGTTTTGCAGGGTTTGATGTCAAGTGATTGCACGAGGGCATGATCTCCATCACAAGGAGAGAGTGCAATGACTAAAAGTTCCACTTGCAGCCACATGAAACAAGCCCCTGTTTTGTCTTTTGCATTTGGCAGAACTCATGAAAGCATAACAGAGAACATGCAGGCATGCACATGTGGGTGATGGACAAGAAATGATTGGTACCCCAACTGATTGGAGTTCCCTCTCCAGGAATTATCCATTTGTAGTAAGGAGCAACCAACACTAGTTAAACACACATCCACAGTTTCCCAACAACTTGCATGCAACCAAGACTCAAGTTCAAATAAGCATGCACAACCATCATTACATGCAAACAATGAGATAAGTGCACTCATCTATCACTTCAATAAAGTATAATTAGTTTAATTATATTTAATTAGGAGTTATGCCAAGTCATCATGCATGTGCCACATTTAAAGACCACCACCTTTCAAGCAATGATGTGTCCACTTTACCCCCTCCACATAAGCCAATGTTGTCACATCACTTTGCTTCATATGCTCCATATTGTCACATCTATTAATGATTGATTAATCCATCACCGTGTCATCTTAGTAAAAAAAATTCAAAAAGATGAAAAACCATCAATAAGACTCAATTGTGTAAAGTTCCTTCAAAGTAAGAATTGTATTGTTGTGTATTGAAGCCAGAGGAAGCTGTGTATCCACCATGGGAGGTGACTTGATAAGACGAGAGCCCACTGTGCATTTTCCACTTTTGAGGCATCCTCAAATTGTGCAATATTTTGAGGACCATGGTTGGATGGATTATATCAACAAGTTTCAGGGTTTTGATGAAGCAATTGTGACAAAATTTTCCAACACACTCAGCAATGGAGAGGCAAGGGTGAAAGGCTTAGTAGTTAGGCTAAGTGATGAAATTCTAGCTGAAGTTACTGGTCGACTAGCTCAAGGAGAACCATTTCCAACAAAGGCCAATCCAAAAGTAACAAGGAGAGAGTTCACAGATAATGATGATGAGCTCATTTCAGATAGGTAAGGTACATATAGAACCTCTCTTAAACCCTTATGGGCACAAGCTGCCACATTTTTTATTCAGTACTTTACTTGTGAAGGGAGGTATTCTAGATTGAACACAATGCATTTTAAGTTGTTGAATCATCTGAAGAACAACCATCAAGTAAATGTCCCAAACTTCTTGCATGAAATGTTGAAGAAAATGAGTCAAGAAGTACAGAGGGGTAGGGCAACATTATCACATCATTGTCTTATAACCCTAGTGGTTAAACACACCCTGCAAAGGGATCATCCACAAATACTATGGGAAGACTTTGTAAGGGTAAACAAACTTGAGACATTGATAGGCAACACGAGAAACAAAAGGAGAACACTGAGAGATCTTCTGCACATGTAACAGAGGTTGCACCATCCACCTCCCAACCTCAAGAACCCCTAATTTTCTGAAGGTCTACCTCCTACTGAAGAACACCCTTTACCTATCTCTCCAGAATTTTTTTTTTTATAGTTGAAACCCTATTGGATTTCTCCACTCCTGAAACCTCCACTTCCAAGGGCAAACAAAATATTCTCATTCTACTCCTACACCACCTAGGCGCTCCCATAGGCTTAAAACAAAAAGGCCAAAAATCTCCAAACCAACACAGTCACAACCCATCTCACTAGATAGTGATTTGGAAGCTACTGAGGGAAACTTTGAGCCTTGACCAATTGAGATAGAGAAGGGAGATACTTATGCCACAATTGATGAGCAAGAATACCCTGAAGAACTCATGGAGGAACAAGAAGAGAAAACTCAGAATGAGGAGGCAGTTCATGAAGTGGAAGGTCATGAAGAGAGAGGAAGTTGAGGAAACTAAGAGGAAGTTGGAGGAGAAATTGAACAAGGAAAACAAAAATTGAACTATAGAAGTTGTTGAACAAGTCATTGAGCAACAAGAACAAGAAATTGAACAAAGGAAAATTCCTACAGTTGTTGGCCAAGTAATTGAGCAAGTTGTTGAGCAAGCACAACATGATAGTGTGCAACATGTAAATGTAACACCATTACAACCCCAAATTGTTATTCATGAAATTATCAGGGAACCTACAAAACCATCTTGTAAGGAGATGGAAACACAGACTATGGGACCAGATATTGACTATTTGATGTTGCAATTGGAAACCTATGTTAACAAGCTCAAAGGAAAATGGGAAAAAGAGAAAGAATCCCTCATCTCTAAGCATAAGGAAGAACTGGAGGACAAGGATAGAGAGATTAAGAGGCTGAAGAAAAACAGGAAGAAATATTTCAAGTAGCACATGAAATATTTAAATGCAGGCCCCCATCAAGTGTTTATGCTATCTACTTGAAAGAAAATATGTTGCAACATAAACTTACCTGCATTAATTCTGACATGTTATATGATATCATCTCAGCTAGGAGATTCTTTACTTTATATCAGAACAATACACATGAACTCCAAAACTTGTTATGTGAGATTTATTTGCACAACTATGCCCTTCAATATGACAGAGATTGGATTCCAATTCTGTACATTGGGATGTTCAAGTTAAGGCCCTATGCTCTTATTTTTCAAATGAATTGGATAGAGCCAGGAAGATGGAAGAGTATAGACATTTGGAGAAGGTCCAACCATTGTTTGTCAGGGTTGAGGCCACAAAATCTGAAGAGGTTGCAGAAAAATATGAAAAGTATATAAAGAAGAAGGTGATCAGGAAGAGAGTGTTGCAAATGAGGACAACAACCCATGCAAAAGTTAGAGCAATGATCAGGGAACATGGGATTCAGGTAGTACAAGCATGCAAAATGAGATGGAATGAGCTATCTCCTGAACTACAGAGGAAAGAGATGCACTCTTATCCCAACATAATGCCAACTTTGAAAAGAGTGAACACATACATTGAGATAGCTAAGGAATGTGAAGAGAACTGGTTTCTTATAGGCTATCATCCCACCAATATTTCATTTTCCAATACCACCATGGACAGGTGACTTACCACTCAGTAAGAGGATACAAGATAGAGTTTGGAGCAGATTCATGAGGAATGGTGGCTATTTCTTGTCAAAGGAAGAAGGAACAGATACCCCAATTGATTTCAGGCATGAATGCAGTTTTCAGCAGCAGAGATATGAAGCCCTTGAATGAGGACATTCAAGAGATTAAGCTTGGGGGTGTGATGAGTTGTGTTAATTTCCTTTATAAACAACTCATCTTCTATATTTTGATCAAGCCATTGTAGTTATGTCCATGTATTTTCCAAGTACACTGCTGAACATTATCATTACAACCTTGAACTTGGGGCATAATCACTAATTCATATAGTTATATCTAGTTATATTTATTCTGTGGTATTTTGTGTGCATTTATTCTTATTATCCCAATAAGTTGTTTAAATGATGATATGTGTGATGCCACTCTTAGTTTTAAGCAATTTTTCATATGTAACAACTCGTATGTAATGAAGGAACCATCCACAACAACTCATCTGCAGCCAAAGAACCTATTCACAGTCAACCCATCAAGCAAAGGAAATCATCTACAACAAAGAGCCCACATTATGAAGATATTTTGGAAGGCATGAAGAATGAAACTCAAGTTTGTACATGCCATTGAAGAAGTAGTTACAACTGGAACATGTAGAACTGGGAGATAACTCAACCTTTGATCTGGTCATTCATTGTAAACTAGTGAAGAATTGATTGATTGAGTTAACACATGGTTGAAGGAACTAGTAGATTACTTGAACATTTTTTTATGTGAACACCTGTTATGAGTTTTGTAACATGTGTTGAATCTCTTATTGTTTTGTTAAAGATATTTCACTTGTTCTATTGAAGATCTTTCACTTAATTTTTTGAAACTCTTGTTGAACTCTTCTTCTTCTCACGTCTTGTTGTAAATGAGAAGTATAAAAGAAAGGGTTAGTGCTGGTAACAGGGGATTCATAGATAATTTGCATTCATTGAGGATTCATAAAGGAGATTTTCTTTGTTCCTTGATGTAATGTTCATGCAAATTCAATAAATATCTGAGTTCTATTCATTAGTCTCTAGTTACAAAATTTAAGAGGGATTAGCACCCAAGTAAGGGCCCACTTGCAGTCTGTTAAACCCCTCCATTGTTGTCTTGTTTCATTGCATGTATGTTTACCTAGGAACCATTTACTTTCTGTATCTGCATTCTGAATTTATAGCTTTGTCTTAGTAATAGCATTTAGAAACCATTCATTTTCAGTTATAAGTTTTGTTTACTTTCAAGCATTGTTGTGACAGTTATTTATTTCCAACCTCCTAGATCTACTGTAACTGTGTATACAACACTGGAAATGTTTCAAGTTTACGCAAAGTGGGTCAACTAGAATCATGGGTTGACATGGCAAATGTTAAAAATGAGTAAAAGGGTAAAATTTTTGTTTTTAGCCATCCAATATTCGACAGAAAAAATTTTGGGCCCCACTATTTTTTGGTTGGGGGCCCTCAGCCAAGTTTGGCACACTCTTTTAAGAGAGGGGTGCCTTGTCCTCTGAATCATTATATCATTGTGTTGATATTGATTATATATGCCACATATTTCTATTACTCTGCAATGTGGGATTTTATATTGCAAAGGAATTATTGTAATGCAGGGTGGTTATCTGCACTACTTTGCACTTGGATTAGCTCAGCAAGATATATTCTAACTCAGTGGGGTGGTCAACTACCCCCGAGATTTGATTATAGTTGAATCCTTAATGGTCAGGCCAAACCTATATTTACATTTTCAACCTCACTGTTTGGGCTTATCAATACATGGAATAATCTATATAAAACCACATGACTCGATGAATTATCCTCTCCATGGGAATCCTATGAACCGCTCATTGGTCAAACTACATGTAACTCAGATGTATCTGGCCAAAGGGCCATTCAAACCACAAGGTGGACCATAAACTGTCTATGGCCAACGGATAAACATTGGCAGGAAGATAACTCGCCAATTTTGGCATTTCCACGAACAACTGGCCCAACTTTGGGTAGTTCCAAACCAACTTTCCATATTCACATGGCTAAATCAAAAGATGGATATGGCCACAATCCATGCACTAGGGGGTGGTTCAATTTTTAAACCTTCCAAAAGATTACATGTACATACAATGTGGGATGTTACCCATTCGGGGGTGGTTGATAACAAAAAAATGGACATTATGGTTTCAAACCCCAACCTCATGGGACCTTGTTTAATTTCTCGTAAACTTGCATTACATTATGCTCATGAAGATATAAAATGAACTTAGGCATTTAAAAAAATTTCTAGCAGGACTATGTAAGACAGTGAACAGGGAAGTTTGTTTCAACCGTGTTTTTGAGGTACTTCTGAGTTAATTTCAGTTTGGTGTAAAATGGACAAAATTGTTCATATTCTGGAGGATTCATGTATCATACATGAACTTTAAATTTTCCATTTTAGGTTTTTTATAGCACAATGATGGAGATCACATTGTGAAGAAATTGTTTGTTTAATAATGGAACTGAGAACATGATTCTGGAAATGTTAGATTCTTCAAACATGTTTGATATCAGCCCATTTACAAGTATAAAGATTCATTTTCTTCATTATTGAAGGTAAAATTGTACTTCATTTCTCTTTAATAGATTGATTCATCAATTGTGAATCTTTCAGACGTAGCCTATCGGTGAAATCGTTATCAAGTTTTCTATTGGATTTCATTTTCAGTTTTAAGCTTTTGATCAGATAAAAATTAGTATTTGAATTTGCTTTTTGATTAAGCAAGCAATTAAAATTGGGAAAATGGATTTAAGTTGCCAAAAAAGAGGGGAAATCCATATCCACACATAATTAAATGAATTTACACATTTCAATTTTGTGATTAAAAATCAGATTGAGGTGCATCTTGATTAATAGAGAATTGATCAATTTTGGAGAAAATTAAATCCGTGAAAATTGATTAAATTTTACTATCCATGAAAATGGTTAAAAGGGAAAATAAAACTTATCATTTTCTAGATCAAGTTTGGTATCAGACCATTCATTTAGCTCCCTATTTCTTCTAGTTGAATTCTATTAATAGTTTGATTGGCTTCTAGTTGGTGCAGTTAGTTCAATGTGTTGAACAAAACAGGTCACTAACTGGCAAAAATGTCTAAACACTTGCTAAACTCGAGTTTGAGGCTTATAATCACCAGCTCTAGTGAAAGATGTTTCTCTCCTAATCCTAATGTATTACTCCTTAGACTTTAGAATGCTCATAAATCAAGAATTACAAGCCAAGGATGAGCTCTTGGAAAGATTGCATAAATAGCAGAAAAGGGAGAGACCCTTCCTACAAATGTGAAACAATGATCTGATGAATGATTTGTAAGTATGTCACCATCAGATTCATCAGACCATTCAGATTCAGATTCAACTAAGCTATGTTTTTGGTGGTTTTCAAAAGTATACTAAAGGTGGATCTAAATTATTAAGTAAAATGGGATTTAACAGGAATCAGACATTGGTAAGAATAACCAAAATTGGCTAACCCAATACAGAGAGGATCTCCTCACCTATGTAGGTTTGAAGCAAAAGTGTGGGAAAGGAAATTGGAGAGTCATCCAAGCACACTTTAAAGACGATATTCTCAAAAGCAAAGTGTATACCCCACTAGTACAACATAAAGGGAATGGTAAGAAAGTTCAGAGAAGAGGTAACGAATTTCCACCTCCTGTTTCTTATCATAATCATAAGCCTGTGAAAAATTGTAAACCTTCTATATTGATCCACTCTTTAGGTTTAAACAATATGGTTTTGATTATTTAAAATAGATGAATGTTTTTCCATGCACATTTTTTGGAGGAAGTAATCATTCTGTTTCCTTTTGTTGGAAGAGAAAATCATTCTTATAGAAGTATTTTCCAATGAGCTGAAAAAAATCTCGTAGCATTCAGGCGAGAAATGGTAACAATGTTTCCTCACCCTAGAAGGAGGAAAAGAGGAATTACTACACTCATCGTCAAATGAGTGGACATCAATTTCAAAAATGCTAGAAACTTCATCTAACAAACCATCCAGTGCATGGTAAGAAAAAATTGGAATTTTAGATAAAATAAGTTTTTAACCACCAGTTAAAATTGGATCAACCTTGGATCTATCCATTGTAAAACCACAAATGATTCCATTCTATTTTGATATAGAAAATGTAAACTCGAGTGAATTGGATAGATTTACATTTGCATAGTTGTAATTGTTGAATATACATGCAAATTATTCAGAGCATTTTGTGGGTTTCCAATGTATGTTGAAAGGAAAATTCACATATTTTTATTGCTTTGAAATTGGAAAAATGGGTCACCTGTAAAGAAGATCTGAGGGACAGGTTAAACATACTCAGAATATACTTCTTACTTATTAAGGATGAAAAATACCATTTCTATTTTTAGCAGAAGTGTATGCAGATTCAGTGGGCATGGGTATAATGTCTATTTTTGGAAATGCATTTTTAGTTACTGTTGTTAAATGTCATTGTGCAAATTTGGGACACCATTTTGGTTTTGTAATTAATATACAAACTTGTTGTGTCTACACAGGGTAATTGCACATACATGATGACCCTTAGTTTTAGGGAATTTATTTGTAACTACCCTATGTGGTTACAATTAGTATGTACATTATTTGCACTAACAAACTGGTGTGCAGGTGTTTCCTAGGTGATCATTTGCAACAGATAGTAATTTCACCATTGTGGGTAAGCATACAATTTTTTCTATCCTTTTTACAGTTCAGTATGTGGGGATAGATTTGGCAGATTCACGTGGATTCAATTTTGACTATAGCTATTTTTGGCGTGGATGGTCTAATTATTTTGGATCATGATATTTGTAGTTTTACAGTTTCACATGGACAATGGACACTAGCCTAATTGTGGGAAATTTAGATGTCCATTATATTGATCTAATTTGATGGAATTACAGTTTCAATAATCAGACATATCACAAAGTATCAATTGAACACTAGCTTTTTGTTGTTGAATGGGTGTTATTATCTGATCAATTGTTTTTGATGGCATTATAGTGGGATTTGACAGTTCACAGTCATTTGCAGAGTTGATAGGGTTGCAGAGTATCAGTTGGACACTAGCTTGAATGGGTGTTATTATCTGATCAATTTTATGTGACTAGCTAATCAACTATTTTCATTTATTTAACCCATAATGCTATTTTTGGTTCTTGTATGTGATTGTGAAATGCAGGATGAGTTAGCAAGTTTTGTGGGTGGAAAACAACTTTTTGTGGACAAAAATCATTCCCAGTTGGGAGGATTGATCTGGAGAACATTCTAGTGTTCATAAGTTTCCTAAACCTCCCTAAACTATGACCAAATTGTAGATCATTCTGATCCTTACTGATGATATGCAGAACTTCAGAAATGGATTCTAGATGTAGAAGATATCGTAGGTCAA
The DNA here is from genome assembly GCA_019776745.2 of Taxus chinensis. Lineage (NCBI taxonomy): Eukaryota > Viridiplantae > Streptophyta > Pinopsida > Cupressales > Taxaceae > Taxus > Taxus chinensis. The sequence goes on along the minus strand of JAHRHJ020003319.1, from coordinate 61,872 downwards.
AGAATGGTTTGGAAAACGGGTCAAAATTGGGTCAACTGGCGAATCACGTAGTTGACACATGGCATAAAGTTAAAAATGAGTAAAAAGAGTAAAAGTTGTGTTTTGAAAGCCTCCGGTCTTCGACACATGGAAATTGGTGGGCCTTGCTATTTACTGGTTGGGGGCCTCAGCTAGGTTCGACACTCGTTTAATGGAGGGGTGCCTTGGCCTCCAACTCATTATATCATTGTGTTGATATTGCTTATATATGCCACATATTTCTATTACTCTACCAATGTGGGATTTTGTATTGCAGAGTTTGAATTATTGTAATGCAGGGTTGATATTGTGCATTGATTTACATGAGCTATATTCTAGCTCGGTAGGGTGGTCAACTTCCCATTGAGTTGATCGAGTTACATCCTAAATGGTTGGGCCAAACCCATATTTACTTGGTGAGCCCACTATTTGGGATCATCAATACATGGACAAAGATCCAAAGTAAACCACATGAATTGGTGGATTCTCCTATCCTCAGGCCTATAAGCTTAGCTTAACTCCATATAACTCTCCCAAACCCTAACCAAACATATCAAACATTGGTGAGATTGACCATCTATATCTATGATGAGGGATAAACATTGGTTGGAAGATGTACACATATTTGACGGTTCAATTAATGACTCTGGCCATTTGGGAAACAACTATGGACACTCAACCAATGTGGCATATCCACATATCCATTCAACTTGGGGGAAGTTCACAAAATGTCACCAGGCTAGATGGCCACGTCAATGTGGAAAAAATCAATGGTCTCAGATGTGGCCAAGGTGCCAAACAAAACCATTATAGGTGGGTCGGTGATTAATAAAACCTGCCCAATGGCTCCAACAACATGCACAAAAAATGTGGGATAACATACCCCGCTAGCAATTATCCCGAGTGGTGTGGGACTACCCAATTTGGAATAGACCAAACATGGAAGGAGGTGGGGGTTAAACCCATGACCTAGGATTTAAAATGAATGTGTTCAACCAACTCACCAAGGATATCATCCAGTTATAAAATGAACTCATTGATATTTAATGAAGGTTGTTGCAGGACTGTGGAAGGACAGTGAATAGGGAGTTTGCAATTCAACTAAGTTTTTTAGGCACTTCTAGTCTGAATTTTCAGGAACTTGGTGTAAAAGGAAAAATTTATTTTAATTTTGAGAGGAGACAACCATAGTCATATTTTTCCATGAAATGTTGCAATTTCCATGGTGTAGGTGTTTTTATAGTCAGCATTTGCACATGGAAAGGAACATGTGGAGAGCCTTTAGAGGCCATGGAGTTGTTTGGACAATGATCTGACAAAATTAAAGTCTACAAACTTATTTCTAAGATCCATTTACAGGTATAAAGATTAATATTTGTCATTATTGAAGGATATAAATTGTACTTCATTGGGAATTAATAGATCGATTCACATGATGACATGAATCTAGAGACGTAGCCTACGGGTGAAATTAGTTATCAATTTATTTTGTGGACTTCATTTTCAGTTTTCTTGAAGCTTTTGATAAGATAAAATTCTAGTAAAAAGGAATTTGTTAATTTGGTTAAGAAATAAAATAAAATGAGAAATTGGATTCAGTTAAAAAAATGGCAATCCATCATCCATGACAGATAAAATCAATTTGCACATTTCAATGATGTTATTAAAAAATCATATTGAAGTGCATATATGATGACAAATAATTGATCAATTTGGAGAAATTTTACTCTTGAATATCATGCACAATTGACCTCCTAGATATGGAGTGAAGACTTCTAGAGACATTGTAAGATGAATATAATTTTCTCCATCCCTTAAATGTGACACTATATTCATAGTTGATAGGGGTATATTATAATATTTCTTAAACCTTGGAAGTTGTAAAGTTGTGCGTACAAAAATTTGAGATAATCTATTTTGTTACATAAGTTAAGGAGGGAATGGTGGTTATCTATTGTGTCTTATGTGTTGAAATTAATCCAAAGCACAAAAATAGTCTCTCCAACTTGTGAAAATATTTGAACACTTGTCTTCTATGTCTTGACATGCTCTTCCTTGAATGGTTTCAAGTTCTCCAAGATTGTGAGCTCTTGACTGTGAAGAATACATGGTAAAATTTCTCCATACTCCATTTTTTTGATCACCAAACCTTGATTTTTGATGAAGGCTTCCTAAAGCTATAACACCCTAAATACAAGATTGATATGAGCTCATGTGTGTACTCATTATTCATATGCAAATATGTGATAAGTAATTTAGCACCTAGTGCTCTCTCTTGGGCTCCAATGAAGTGTGTAAGATAAATGGCGAAGTATGAAGGATTGAAATGAGGTTATAAAGGATAGTTGAGGTGTTTTTAAATGTATATTCATAATGAAAACTCATGGTGCATCCATCAATTAGCTATAAAACATGATTTATTTATTAAATAATATGCCAAGGGTCTGAGCATATCTTACATAACTGGGAACAGAGGTCAGAAGAGAATATTGCAAGTTGAAAATAGAGTGTAAAGGAAGTTCAGGGGAATCCATGTACCATATTTTTTCTTCAAAGTATCTTGATTATGCCTACAAATTATGAGAATATGACATATCTCTGTTAGAGGAAATCATGACAACTCTAGGTAGTTTCCCTTGTTGTATTTTTACCTCCCTTGCACGAGTTATCAAGTGAGAAAAGTGAAGATTATGAGTATATGAAGTTAAAAATCCATGTGAAGGAGATTTTGTTGTCTATAAAAGCTTAGTTTTGTGCTTGTAAATGTTATTGAAGCTTTGGGGAGCTAGATGATGTAAGTGAAATATAGAGAAGAGTATAGAAAAGATAGGTTATTTTGTGTGAAGAAAGGGAGATGAAATCAACATAGAGAGTAGGTGATGTATGAGAGGATCGTTATCTTGAAGGAAAAGGTATGTTTCAGTGTGTAAAATCACTCTTGAAGACTTGATATGAGATGTGTGAATTAGAGAGAAGATAGGTGGTGAATTGATGAAGACAAATCTTGTGAACATATGTGAAACATTTTGGAAGAAGGAGGTGTGATGTATGAGAATGAATACTTAAATATATGAAGAATGGATGCTTAGAAATGTGATTCAAGGATCAATGTGTGACATGAAGGTGTGTATGAATAAATACTTTTCCTGAAGCTAATTAGGTGATCAGAAGAGAGGTGAATTAGGAGGAGAATTGAGAAGAAGAATGATATGATTTATTAGTCACAATATGTTGCATGAGACAACAAATTCAGAGTGATCAAAACCTTGTAGAAATATAAGTCTTCCTTGTAAGTTGAAGATTATAAAAGTTCAGTAGGCGCTTGAATGAATTTGGGAGTTAAAGCTTCCATGTAATTAGAAGCTATATAAAGATCAAGTATTTTCTTGGTTAAAATTTAAAGTTGTAGCTCCATGTTGAGTTGATGCTCAACTGTGAGATCATTTTAATCTATACAAGACATTTTTTTTCCAATTTTGTTCTTTGATTTCAATGGGGTTTTCTCCCTTGAATGGTTTCCCACATTAAATCATGTCTCTCTACGTTTACTCTCATGATGACTTCTTGTGAATGTTGGTTTGGATTTATTATCACAAATTATTTAAACTGAATTTTTTGTTAAAGTTTTAATAGACACTGATTCACCCCCCTCTCAGTGTCCTAATTTCCAACAGAATAATGCTCTTAGAAAACAAAGAGGTTATAACCTTTGAAAATGATCATTATTAAAAAATATATAGAATAATGAGAGATAAGGAGAGGGAAAAGAGAGGAAAACTTAGATTTCTAATCACAACCACCAACAACATGAAATAAATGGCTGAAAATTTTCCTATAACACTATCAAATCTGCCTCCCTATGTTAGTTTAACTTGTAGTCATTGGAAGAAGATAAAATATAATCAAATATGGGTGCTTGTGTGGACTAGATCTATGAATTAATGATTGAAATCACATTTCCTAGTTTTCAACTACCAAATCCTGCCCAAATCTGATTTTGAAGAGTCCAACATGCAACCCATGTCACCGAATTTCCAACAAGAGAAGGCATGCTAGATTTTGATTTCTATAGCATAAGTTATGGTGATTTGGATATTTTCAGTAAAAAATGAACACATAGGAAACATGGCATGATTTTATCACCAAAAGGATTCCATTGATTATCTGTCTAATTTGTCCTTTTCTATCATGTGTCATGTACTAATTCACCATAAGGAGTCATCGCAGTTGGCATGTTTTGATAGGTTGCGTGTTGTGTAATTCATTTGAAAAGTTCCTAGGAGTGACACATAGCACTTGGTTAGTGACACAAATGGTTGTAACTTGGGCACATGCATGGGGGAAAGAGGCATGAGAGGAAATAATGTAGGAATCTACAAGTGTGCACAAGAGAGTACGCAAAGGAATTACGCAAGAAAGTGCACGAGGAAACATGCAAAAGGATAATAAGTTCACAAAAATAAATGAACAAGACTCAAGAAGGAGAAGGGGAAATGGGAATACACAAGGAGATTTGCAGAACTGAAAAGGAAAGGCATGTGCAAAAATCATGCATGGGACTCAGTGAAATATAGAGTAAGTTTGTGGTTCTGTGCAAGGAGTATGCGATAACCTGGAAGAAGTGTGTATGAAAAAAGGGATCAACTTAAAGGGAACTTGAAGAGAGGTAGAAGAAAAGGTAAGAATGGTAGGGTATGTAGAGGAAAGCAAAGAGGTGAGAAAATATAAGGAAGAAGCAAGTAGAGCATGTGATGTCACACATGGAGAATTGCAACCATGTAATTATGCCAAATAAGATAACTAGATGGTGTGTGCCACCCAATAAGTTGAACTTAGAGCCATAATGGAACTATAAGTTTTCTAAATAACCAAGGTGGTTATTTTGGACAACAACATCTTCAATATTTAATATGCATTTTCCACCTATTTTCACACCCATATCTCCTTTGTTCTTAATTGTATAGATAAGTATTCTTCTCCCCTTGTGTATTTGAGCCATGTTTTATCATTTATCAATTATTGCAAGAATCAATACATTATTTTGGTTTCAAATGGTTAATTGTAAATTGATTAATTTAGAATAGCCCCTTATTAAAAACCCTTACATACTCTTTATTATTATAGACTTCCAAAACTCAGATTTAATTAACATGTAAATATTTGGTGAATATAACTCTTGAATCAAATCTATTGTTCACTATAGTGGACCTAGGGTTATCTCTTGCTAGTTTTAGTGTGTGATTATTAAAATTATCATGGATCATTATCATTATCATCATCTTTGTCTCAAGCCAAATGGTTCCTTCAATTTCTCTAGAAGTAGCTACTATCCCTCTAATTAGGTTCATCCTTCTTCTTCACTCATGGATGGGGAACACTTTACGATTATAGTTACAATGACTCATAGGTATTTTAATCTTATAGGTATGCACACTTTATGCCTCATATATATAATAATAATAATAATAATAATAAACATCCATTGGATTCTATACACATGGTATCCAATCCCTTGTTCACTCTTTTCATGTCATAATTTTACAATCTAAACAAGGTATATCTCAACGTAAAAACTATATATGTAACCTTCTCAACGATAATTCACTCATTTACCTTTTACACCAAAAAATATACTCAAACAATTGTTTGAGCACAATATTGTGTCTATCCCTCCATCACTTGAGATTGATACAAGAATGCCTCATGGTAATAATGTTTATGCTAATACATGTTGTGACTATCATTGATGCCTTATTCATATGACTAATTGTTTTATTAAACACCATCATGTTATACAAGATATTTTCCATGCTGACACTCTTAAATGGACAATCCCTAGTAAATAATTTCATCGTACTAATAATAATGTTATGTCAGGTGACCCATTGCTTGATCATAACATTGTTAAATATTTTTTAGATGGGTATCGTAATTATCATGTGGTGCATCCCCCACCACTTACAAAAAACTAGTGGATGTTCTTTCACCATCTCGGCTGGTTATTACTTTCGATGAAACTGATATGACTCATGATATTTTTTAAAATGCACTCCACATGCATGTTTTTATCAACCAATGTCCTATTTATAATGTTATAATTAAAGAGGTTGTTACACACAATTTATGCACTCTCAATTTTCTTAATTCTCTCAAATATAGTAAAAAAACAACTAACCTTTGATCCTTACAGAAACTTGGGACGTATTATTGTCCCTCTCATAGTTGGATATGTTACTACCTCTACTCCATTGATGGTTTCCGCTTCTATTCCTTCATGTGACATGTTATTATAAATATTTTATGTTACCTTGGTTATTTTATTGAGGACCCGACCCATGAAAGTAGCATAAAATTCCATAACCATGGAAAGATCAGTCATCATGTATTAATAGGGAGATCTTACTTTGTATTTGAGAGGGGGAAAACCCTCATATGATGTGAGTATTTTTTGGATTTTTGTATACTTAAAACCAAAAAGCACCCAAAAGGGCATGAAAACATAATAATTGAGAAGATGGAAGGGAGGATTCCATAATAGGCTAAACCTAGAGAGATGTTGGAAAAAATTTAATATAATCACAAAATATGGGAAACCCTCTTTCTTCCATGAGGAAAATAACATGGTCAATAACTACGAAGAGAAAAAGAAACAGTTGAAATCATAAAGTATTCACCATTCATGGATTATTAATGTATGTGACAAAAGTACACCTAGATAGATATGAAATCCAAATCCTGAAAATTCAATCATCATTTGTAATACAAACGAATGGAAAGGTGGACAACATCCAACCACAAATAGCTAAGTATGGTTTTATGATTGGAAAAAATCCACACTATACAATGAATTCTTCTTCCAATACTCATATCCTTTATTCATTAAATATAAAATTACATTGTACACATAAAGTTGTAGCAAATAGCTTTATACCTCAGAGAGGAAAAGAGAGAATACTTTTTATAATTGATCTCAAGCCTTTTATAGTAATTTACAAATGACTCTTTGTATGTTGGGTGACTTTTTAACTTAAAGTGCAATCTCAACAAATAATAGAAACTCAAGTGACTTAAGTTACTTTTACAAAAGTGATTTCACATTGGAGAATATAATGATTGAGAGAGAAAGGAAGAGAGAGAAGGTGTTATCAAGTGAAGATAATCTGAGATGGAATTCTTTGACGATTCCTCTGAAGTTCTCTTTCAACTCTTCATGTAACACCCAAGTTATGCTTCAACAAACTAAGGGAATTATTTTTACAAACCATTAATTAACGTGATGCCTTCAATGATTATCAGCACGTAGCATAATAAACCTACCATACTAATGAAGTTTACAAAATCCCTTAATTTCTTATAATGTTGTAATGAATATTATTATTACTCAACCTCTGATAAATTATTCTAGCATTACTTAATATTTTAGAATCCATCTAGACAACCTACAATAACCATGTGCAACTACAAAGGGTTCTAGATCCTTCTTGATCTCCCTTCAACACTCTTTACGAGCCAGTATACATTATATACCATTTGGTTAAACCTTATTATAGGCTAAGAGAACTTGCAAATCTTCTTAGTGTCAACCAGAAAGTCATTGAAGTAACCTCCATCCGACTCCAAAAACCACTAACAAGAAGACATGGTGAACAAAAAATACAATCATTCATTTGCACTAGTATGGCCATAGTTATTTGGCATTGTGTTAGCAATACATTTTGAGACTGCACACAAGCCTACAAAACCTGCCTTCCCTTCACTACAGAATCATCTCAACATAGTTATATGGATTATTTTTTGTTGATTAAGCATTAAGTTTACAGTTAATCATTTTAAGTATTCATTTACAATAAGTAATTGGATCAAATTCCGAAGTTGCAAATATTAGGACTTGATATTCGGGTCATATGATTCATGTCAACACCAACTTAGGATCCTTATAGGAAAAATACGTTCATGTAATGACCTAATTCATTGTGTGTTCGTTCCCCTCCCCGTAGCCATCCCAAGCTATGTACAGACATGGCTCATATGACACGAATTTCATTTCATGATGCCTACCTTCATTTACAATTTATTATGCTTTTGTCCAGATGAAAGGTTATTCAGAGTTTCATTATGTTATCCAATTCATGATAGAGGTGTTACAGTGAACTCATCGAGTCACTGAATAGTGTATGTACCTCTTACCACATGTAAGTCAAACTATCATCATTTTATAATCATTGCCTAGGTTTAGTCAAGTATGAGTTTTAAATCAATTCATAACACTAAATTAAATATCATTCATGATCATTAATAAACACTTGGTCAATTTAGTTTACTTAAGTCAGTTGAGTACAACGATACTATATCATATAATTATAATGTACTTTTGTACTTGTCCATATTGTTGTAATTATTTCCTCTAGGATAAATTAGAAACAAATATGATATTTTACAATGAACATATTAATCGTAAACATGTAAGTTGTTATTAAAAGACAATGTATGTTTCACATAGTTTTATACTTATAAATTGATTTATATAATCATGTTTAACTATGATTAACATATATATCTTATATACTTATCTCTTTCAACTACACTGTCGTATTTCCTTGTTTGTCTTATTGATTTCATTACATATTCATTAATTCATAACAACATCTTTAAAAAGTTGTGTTTTCACATTTAATATCAATCACAATAAATGCTTACTGATAAGTATGTCTCATAACACAATCATATGATCTAAACAACAATCATTAAATTCATAATTAATAACATTAATACTTATTCACAAGTGATTATCGAAGATAATCATTTAATACATCAGGCACATTTTCCTTATACAATTGCGAAGTAATTATTTCACTTTTAATCCAAGTACATATACAATATGATTGCATTAACCAAGACAGATGAATAATAATCAACTCAATCTCTTCATATTGAATACCTCATCCTACATGCTGTAAAAATTGTTAAGCATGGTTAGTTCATCAAACTGGAATGATTAACCAACCACTATAATTCATGTTGCATTAATTTGAAATAAATAAGTATTATAATAGGTTATCTATTTCTTTCAATCATTTAATTTTAAATCAATTTATGAATACAACAATATAACCACACATAGGTAATAATACGGTCCCATTTAACAATAACAAACATCAATTATCCTATAACCTAAACAAATATGTAATTTATAAGACAAAATACTTTAAAAATTTACTATTCAAGTTCTAATGATCAATTGTCATCATCTTATTGAAACATTTTATTCCAAGTATCAAAATTCAATGATGATACTATATCAAACATATCAATAAATATTTTTCACAAGTCTATAAATGTTACTTCTAAACAACTAACATTTCCACCTTCTAGGAATGATGATAGTCCTATCTACAAGGCCAAGATAAGGAAGGTATTTATGTTAATCAATCAAGATCCTTGACAGGCTAGTCAAATGAATTCCCAATATATCATCAAGGCTTTAATACTCAACAAATCATACCATTTCTATAATTTTTAGGGAGCATTGCTTACAACCAATTCTACCTCCATATTTTTCCCACTTGGTGCCCAGAAAACAGGATTTAATCAAGAAACTCTATATTATATACAACTAGATAAATATATTTAGGAAATCATGTATGCCTTACATAAGCTCAATTGTAAGCTTATAAACTAAGAAGAAAAAGCCATAAACTCTGTATACCCCAATTGAAACCATTTAATACTTGAAGTCATTGACTCGGGCCCAAAATTCTAACAACCAATGTAAAAGTATAGGGATTTGACTTTATGTCTCATGGGTCTACTTTCAAATTAGTCCTATCATACATAGGCAAGTAATAATAGAAATACAACAACAAAAAATTTACAAGCATACCAAATCTCATAAGATTCGCAAAAGATTACTACAGAGTTCAACAACTTGTTTAGAAGATGGCAATTCTAAATACCCTTACCAAGTTGAGTCAAGGTATAATTTCATAACTAAATACCATTCAATTTGAGACCAAACATTATATTGAATCCATAGATTATAACCATTCAAACTTCATCCAACTAATTAAGCTATCAACCAAAGAATAAAGGTTTTGAATCATGTAGGTCTAGATTTTGTTTTATCTTTTCCCTTATAGATCAATACTAACTTCATAAATGGGAATGCCCCTAATAATTTCTATTTTTACACACCCAAATCACAACTTAACAGGAAGAAAACTAAATAGTATCAATACCCATTTAACTATGTCCTACAATTTCCCAACTTAAATTTTCTATTAAATAAACATTATACATGCATTAGAATTCTAGATTTTGAATAAATAAACCAGATAATATCTATTATTTAAAAATGAAACCACAGAGTAAGAGTTAGATATCCATGCCTGATAATCTTAAGAAATATCTTCAAATTCCCTTTCATGGATCTGAGACCTTCCAATATTCACAGGCAACAAATATTTCCCTGGGTTTCCTTCAAAATATCCACAAAATTGCAACCCCCATTCAATTTCTCATATATAACCCAAAATTATTCATGCCAAAATATGCCTAGGTAACATCTAGAATTTATTTTTAGCTAAGACCAAAAGAAGCTTTACTGTAATTATCTTACAAAACCTCCCATGCACATCTCGCCCAGGAGAGAGCTCAACCAAACCAAAAACAAAAAATAAACCTGAAATGCATGCATAGTAACTTCTTTAGGAAGCTTCACATATTTCGAGTAAATTTAATGCTCTTAACTCATGTAAAATTACAACGTAGTGGCCTATTAAAATCATTGTTAGCCTGCCAATTTCCCCTCTAAATTTGGTGAAGTTACGAGGGGTCCAAGCTTTATTTTTGAAACTTAATTATAAACATAGTTTGCATGGCATTCCATCTTGCTAACAATATCTCCACATAATACATGGTGGATAATGATCGGTCGAAGGCTTGAGTATAAAAAACAATTAAATTTATATATATTTACATGGTGATTGGTCTATGACTGAGTTCATGATAACAAAGTAATCAAATGATAATCATTGGTCAATGATACATAATTAAATAAACAATCTCCCCCTTTACATGTTGGTCAGTCTTGGACCCAACTAATTAATATTTTTCACCTTAACACTTTTCCATAAACTTGCATGTTGAACCATTCCCAAAAAATATTAACTATCCACCACCATATCGTCAAAGACCATTATTGCTGCCGACTTAATAAATTAAATCACTGAAGTTTTACACAATTCAACATCAATATTAATGCCCCTAGATCTTAGATCCAACTTAGCACCACTTCCCAAGTTTGCTTCGAATCGATGACCAAATCCGAAATGATAATGCATTTACAACTTAACGATTTCCCTGTCATCAGAGAGGATTTAATTAACTTACGTTAATAAACATTTGCAAAGTATGATATTCCAAGAGTTAAACTATTTACCCTTCTGATGAACATGAATACTTCCAAAATAGTAATGAAGATCATATATAGTGCATTATGGTCTATGAACGATGTCACAAAAAATCACAAGGTGGTTAGTCAATCACTAGAGAAATAATAATTGTCTTCCTAGAATCAAATTAATACAAGGTACAACTCATGTACATAGGTACTATCATTATCGTGAAATCATCATATACAACAAGAAAGTTGGATTCTTTTCTTACAAGAAAGTACATATAATGAAACACGTCTATCATTGTTAAAAAATCATAGCATACATACAACAAGATGAAGTACACTCATACTACACAAGTACAACAATAATGAGTTGTGACTTAATAGATAGTTAACAATGTGCACAAGGTGATAAGTGTAGGTGTGGTGCTTGGGTATGCACCTACGCAGCACGTATATACTTTCTTGTGGAAGTATGTGCATGTGTATAATTACATATACAACCTCACATTAGCACTAGTCAGCTTGATCTTGCATACATTTATTAAATCATAAAATTATTTTTTCCTTCAAAATAGAATGAAAAGGTGAGAATGTGACACACTTCCCCCCATTAATGAATCATCATCCTAATGATTTAAATCGTTACTAGAAAATATAATGATCAAAACACAAATTCTATATCATAATAGCTAAGGAGAACAGTCAATCATTTTCATTCAAAAAATTTTAATTTTTTTCTATATTTCAGTTTATTTGCAATTCAAATTTATTGGCTGATTACATAGCCTTGAAATCATCCAAATTTTCTAAACATTTAGTAATTATGGACATAATTTTTGTCATTTTAGTCACCCAAAATATAAAATAATATCAATTATATCATAATAGATCATCAAATATCAGTTTGTAATAATCAAAAATAGAAGATTTTTATCATTCAAAATAACAAAGAAACTATTACTTTTATTTCTCATTCATGCTTTTCATAACAATTTAAGTAGTCTCTCCATGAAAATTTCCATGGATCTAGAACCTTTCTCTTCATTAAATGTTTCTTCTTTTTCAACCTAATGGTTTACCTCTGTAGCTTGGGTTCTCTATTGTGGATTGTTTTCCTTATTCCTCAAGGTATAATCCTTGACATAGTGGTCACTGCGACACTTGAAACACCCACTAAAAGGAATGTTACTTTCAAACTTATTTTCGTTACCAATAGTGTTATCATGTCCATTTATTTTTAAATTTGCAGCAGTGTTATTGTCACCATTTTGAGCCTTATTGCCAACCTTCTTCCACCAAGTCTTTCTAGGTGACAATGGTGAAGGTGAGCTGTAGCTCTGGCCCACATTTACACTAATAGTTTTCATATGCCTTTTACTTTAATATACATATCTATTACTTATACAGTTATACGTCTTGTTTTGTTGATATTATCACCTCACCCCCTCGTCCTTCCATTAGTCCTTTGGACACATCTCACTAATAACAGGGCTTCCTACCCTATCTCTTTTTTGATACATATCGTGGAATCTACATAGATTATACACATGCATCCCTTTTCTCTTCTAGAAATCATGGGGCATTTTCTTCCTTCACCCTTTGAGTATGATGTCCCTATTTATTATGCCATTAATGGGTAGCTCTTATGCTACCCTCCTTTCTTGTACATAGTTATTTTAAAAACATTCAAATAATCACATAGCATGAAAATATTCACATTTTTACAAAACCACGAAAATAGAACATGCTTAAGGTTTGATTGGCTAATGCGTTACTTTATACATGTTGTTTGTTACATGTGTTTGATGGATAACATATATTTTCTATATAATTTGTACACATATGCATTCACAAGGTTTATTGAATGCGATATAAGAATCACATCAGTTAACACATGATGATGGATGTTTACTTGGTTCCTTCCCATTGAAATTACTCTTTAGGGGAATCTCCTACGCTACATAGGTGCTTTTTTTCAATATAATTAATTTACATTTCCTTGTCACACTTGATTATATACATATTATCTATGATATTTTTTTGAGATACATTTACTAACACACGTGTCTTGTGCCATGCTAAGCTGTATTGTTATCTTTTTGTTTCCTATCATTATTTCTTATTTTTGTTTTATATACTATCGTCATTACTTGTTTATATGAATTATTTCCTTATTTAACTACTGAATTGTTTGAATATTTGCTTATGGTTGATTATTTCCTTTCTTGATTAAAATTCTTTGTTTTCTTACTCTATATGGACTGGGTGCCTTGATTTTCTTGTGACGCCATGGGTATACCATGTTTTTGGCTCTATGCATATCTTACCTATACACTTATTTCTCTAGATGTGGCACATCATGCCTTTTATTGTGATTGTATTATGAGGTATACACATGATGATAGATGTTGACTTGGTTCCTTCCCATTGACATTAAACTTTAGGGGCATTTCCTACACTACACAGTTGCTTTTGTTTCAATACAATTACTTTAAATTTCCTCGTCACCCTTGATTATATACATATTTTCTATGGGATTTTTTTGAGCTAACTAGACTAATACATATGTCTTGTGCCATGCTAACCTATCTTGTTATCTTTGTGTTTATTATAATTATTTCTTATTATTGTTTGATATACTATTGTCATAACATATTTATATGAATTATTTCCTTATTTAGCTATTGCATTGTTTGAATCTTTTCTTATGGTTGATTATTTCCTTGATTGATTAAACTTATTTGTTTTCTTACTCTATATGGACTGAGTGTCTTTATTTTCTTATAACACCATGAGTATACCATGTTTTTATCTCTATACATATATTAAATATGCACTTGTTTCTCTATATGTGGCACATTGTGCCTTTTATTGTGATTGTCTTGTGACACTGTTTGTGTCTTCATGCCTCCATGCGATTATACTTCTATGTATTTATAATATTGAATACTTGTTTCCAAATTTCCATTTCTAACTATTTATGGGACACTTGATTTATACTCTAATGTTTTAATGATACTATTACTCTAGATTATGACATGATTGGAAATTTTCACTGATATTCTTACTTCTATACTCATTTATTAATGCTTTTTGTGTGCCATGCTTTCCATCATGTGTAACAAGTTCTTAATGGTGGCCACCACTATAACCTTCTATATGGTCTGACACAAATCACCAAACTTATCACATATGGGTACAAATTTATTCTTTTAAGCCACACACTCAGGTACTTTATCACGTGAGGCTTAAAAGAGGGGAAATTAATTAACATATATTCTACATCTACATATAATTTACAGACACAAGAACATAACTTCATATGGTCAAAATACTCATAAACAAGAACACATATTATAATGTGGTAGAATTTGAATAAGGTAAAAATTGTACAATACATAAAGACCATGGTATGGTCTTGGTCAGGATGGATAATCTCGGACAAGGGGAATAATATCAATAATTTTTAAAATTCTCAAATTCTATGAATTATTTACATGATTCTCCTACAACTTCAGATACAACTTACCTAGTTCATAACATGATATAAGGAGACGAGTAATTCATTATCTCTCATCTACACTACTCATGAATAGTTGTCAGAAAATGGTTTGGGGGCATGATTGATGTAGAGAATCATCTAACACAACTCATCCACTTTGTTAGAATCAATAAAATAACACCAACTTGTTAAATATTAGCAAAAATACCTTCACCTTCTTCAAGTCAAGAATCCTTCACAAAATCATTTAATTTTTTAACTAAATGTCCTATTTGGATCTCATGCAATCACTTTCATCAAGTTTCATTAGGTCCACACCATGCAATATACCAACTATCACACCTTTATCTAATCAACCAAAATCTTCACATTCCACCTCTGTTCCTCACAAGACTGTCATTTTCAAGCTTCTTCAGGGCATGTACTCTAGCTCCAACTATGTATTTACATTTCCATGGCTATCCCTGAGAGTTTTTAAAGCTTAAATAGTTCACTTTAAACTATCCTAAGATTCTCCCAAAATCTCATAGCTCCAATTCTTAGAGTACCTCCTTATACTTCACTTGTTATTATTTTGCTCTAGTAGAACCACTAGCCCTGGGGCAATCTTGCAACTCATCTAAATTTTATTGAAAACACATTTCAAGACACAAACTCATTCATTCTAATTACCCATTATCAATTTCATTCAACTCCATGAAAAATCTCAAGTTTTCCATTCCTAGAGGGAAATGTCACTTCCTTAACAAACCACCTTGTCAAGCCCACATTAAGCCTTGAGATTGTGTCTAGTCACTGTGCTAAGACACAAACTGTCAACAACAATAGCTAAATTTGATGACTTTCCATCTTAGACAACTCATATAATTGTTGGTCCTTAGGGAATCCTTGATATTCATTCCAAATCTTGAAAATTTTAGAGTAAAATAAGCATGATTTAGGGACTCAATTTGCAAAATCACCTATCTTCCTGATATGACTGAGAACCCTTACCATTGTCCTTGCCTCATAATTGTCATCCACAGGTTTATCTTAATAACTGATAAAATTCTCAGGGATTAATTATTTTTTTCATCTGGAAAATTTGGGTCACAAGTAGATTCAATTTCTCAAAGGTATAGAGTTAGACCCCTTATATTTTATGTATCCTATCCTTCCTAGATACTCTATTCTATGAATAAATATTAAGACTTCCAGATGGATTAAGCACTGTTATCACACCTATAAGTTTACCTCATAGACTGATATGATTTTCTAATGTTTGATAAATTTTGTATGATCCATTTCTTTTGGATCTTGCATCCTCCAATTCCTCAATAATATGTAAGAATACTTGTGTTCATAGTTTCATACTTATAAATCCCACTTTAGCCCTCCTTGGGTTACTGTATTCTAATCCACTAGCAAATTCCCTTTCTCTACTATCACCCTACAGGGTGTCTCCTTAACCCGTCGTGAACATCTACACATTGTACCTTTAAATTTAGAAGATAAACATTTTGGATATCTAAGACCTAATACTTTCTACTCAGATGATTTCGTGACAACATTTTCAATATTTCCATAGTGAATATCAAGGCTTCACCAAGTTTTCAAGCACTAATACACCTGTAAACTCCTTTCATTTGCCTTCAAGATGAGCATTTCTAATCTATTAGAACCCCAATTTTACGCTTTATAGAATCTAATGAAATTACTGATCTAATGTGTCTGATACTTACTCCAAGGATATGAGTCAAAGTTATCAAGCTATTCTTACATCCTGATAAATCAAGACTTCACCAGACCTATCAAGCATTAAGGGTTTCAAGGTATTTGGCTAAACTTCTTCTTATTCTAGCCTTCAACATGAGGGTTTCTAGACTGTGCAAATCTCCAAATGCTTATAAATTCTCAATCTAATTGTTTTCAATGATCTATATCTTTACCATGGAGGTCTGTAATGATATTCCTCTTAAGGTCTGAGTAGTTAGTAACCAGATTATTCCACAAGATAAACAAAGAGAACTGTTCAAACTTTATCCCAACTCTCTTGTATTGGACTAGTGTTTACCAGTAGTGACACAGTTTTTATAGACTCTTAACTCCAAAACAAAGGTTAAACCTCCATGCTTAAGCAAGTTAGTACCTTTCATCTATAAATTATCATACACATTGCCATTAAAGAGAGATTATCATTGATATTGTTCAAATAATTTTCACTCAAAGTAGCCACCAAGTCCCCTTCTCTAAGATAGCACATTTCATAATTCAGAAGTGATTGCCATCAGTGGCCTGAAGATCAAAACAGAGTATTTTGACATGAGTTAAACTCCAAACAATTTTGGATCAATTACCTTCATACAAATCTTAACACTCAACTTATAATAAAAAATTCAAGGGAATGAGGAATAATCATTCATGGAAACATATCACTCACAAAATTGAAAATACTATATTGAATCACAAGAAACATATTATTTCATATATATTTCATAATACCATTACAAAAATTCTCCTCCATGCCTTCCCTTGAAGTATTTCATTCGTACCTATCCATCATAACTATCCTGCTCTTCGAGCTTCTTCCCATTTTGTACATATTCAACAAAACATAACTGTTTTTCTTAACTTCTAGATGGTCCTCATATGTAACTTATGAATTATTTTGAGGATTTTACACTCATTTATAAATTTATAACTTAATGAGATATTAATGATCATAATGAGATGTTTATGATGTTCCCTTTCAAAATATAAGACTCTTGACTCTTCTTTAAAAATACCACAAAGGCTTAGACACACACTAACAATTCAAAAGGTCTCTTTTGGAGGGAAATCATTATTTTGAATTTTTGAAAGATTTTTGTCAACTAAACATATTAATATTATGCTAATTACCTCTTAGAACACTTAGGACTCCTTCACATACAAAAATTATACCAACACACCAAAATGAGTACCTTAGAGAGAGATGCTCATGCATCAATGATCCTCCTCCTTTATGATATTATAGAATACATATACTCAATATCAATAATATAACATCTTATGGGGGCATAGTCTATACATTCCTATTTATGGGTTTATCTTACTCAACAATTAAAAAAGTACAAAATTGGACCAAGATATGTCTACAGTGGTGTCGTCTATGGGTTATGTGGAAGGTTTCACAGTGGATAAGTTCTTTGTAGGCTATTCTTCATCTTCTCTCACAGATTCTAAAATGTGGAAGGTGTTGAAATTAATAAGTTCTTCATAGGCTATCTTTACTCTTTTTAAAAGTCTCAAAAGGGGTACTTTGGTTCCCCCCCTCTCAAGTGTTGGGTTGCACTCAACATTCTTGTCTCTCATTCGACACAAATTGGGGATTTATCACCCACAATTATTTTACATATTAGTAAAATATTCCAAATCTCTAAGAGTATACAAATAATGAGATATCCTCCATTCACATAAAAAACAAGTGTATTCTTTCAATGTTTACATATCCTTTGATTACTTTTTGCAAATTCAAAGTTACAAAAATTTTCTATTTACATTTCATTTTCTATTATAGACATTAACTACACTATGTGTTACATGTTTCATCATGGAGTGTGCCAACACCAACAGACCAGAGAACTATCTTGAGTGAAGAGAAAGTGTGTGTAAACACTTAGGTATGCCTTTAATTTAAGCATGAAAATTTTTAATTACACACTTAAAGGGGGTAAATGTGGACACTAAAATATGATAGCTTATATTTTTGCAATGTCAAGTTTTGATAAGTTCCCTTATTAAGACAAATTCTCACATTCAAAATCAAACAAGCTCATTTCTCTAGCTCATCTATGATTTTTTAATCTTTACACTCTTCACTATCATCAATTAGATATATGTTATTAAACCAAAGTAGTAAAAAATACATGTACATTATGTCACAACTTTATATTTTTCATCATAATTATCTTACAAAAAATTGTACACTTTGGTCAAGATGTGAGGTTTGTTATAACAAACTTGTATGGTCCTTCACTTTTACATTCTTTTACTTTATTTCAATTTGAATACTTTATTATGTCAATTTATCTTCCTAGGGTTGGCCTTATTAGAATATTTCACCTATAGAAGGCTATATAAGCAGGTCTTTATCATGTTACAACTTAGTTATAACCCTTACAAACATCAATTATAAATATCATTCCAAAATCACTTAGAGGTATCCTCAATCTACCAAAATATGCTCTAATAATACAAGTATGAAGAACTTAAATAGGTTAAATATTCTAGCTTTCTCCATTTTGAATCATGCAATGGTCATATAATGATGTCTTACCAAGAGCAAAGTCACGCTAAACATTATCAAGAGATTTTCAAGAAACAAAGGGTTATGTCACATATTTTGTTATCTTTGTGTCAAGAGGCATGATGAAACCCCTAAGAGGTTGGATTAGATTACAATCACACTTACATAAGCACCTAAGAGAACTACATAAGGCTTGATCTTATGGAACCCATGTAGTACAAAAATTGGATTGGTTCAGTAGCTAGGGTTGACCGCTAAGGGTAATTTAACCTCACCACACATAAGATTTCTCCTTTTGGTTTGCTAATGTTTTGATGAAGGTTATTTTAGGTTTTCTAGGGTTTTCACTTTATTATAGGTGATTACCAGTCATTCCAAAGTTGTGCAAGCTAGAGTGACATACAGTGAAGGGAATTTCCCTCAAGAATTTTTAGATCCTAATAGATGAAGGTTCCAAGACCATAAAATCTAGGCCAGAACCATATAATTTCTATGTAGACAATATATATTTCCTATGGTCATAACCATTCTCATTTTCTAGTTCTAAAACACAAAACAAAGCATGTAGTCTTTGATCTTCCTTTTTCATGCCTCTACACAATTATATCTAATTTTCTAGGACCTTTACATATAAGTATTCTGCTCCTTGTGTATATTTGAGATATATTTTATCATTTATAAATCATTACAAGTATTTATACATTATTATGGTTTCAAATGGTTAATTATAAATTTATTAAATTTGAATTGTACCTTATTACAAACCCTTACATCCTCTTTATTATTGTGATCTTCGATAAGTTAAATTAAATTAGGGTGTAAACATAAAAAATATACAAAACATTGAATTCTTATTACTTGTCATTTTTATTTCACTAGTATGTGATCGATGATCATTATTGCACAAATATATCAAATATTTCATGATAAAATCTTTAGATATAATAAATGAACAATTTACACAATATGCATAATATAACACACCATAAGAGATATTGGTGGGCCAAGATTCCCTAATATTCATATATTCAGAAATATAAGAACAACCTTAAGGTAAGGAAACACCAGACAATACTCTGTAAGTAAATCATATCTACATGGCTTCCCAATATGGGAACTCCACTTAGAGGGGGAACCTCTAGTATACTTATATCATGTAGAAGACTCAAATCATATATGAGATATCACATAATGATACTCATATCCTTTATATAGGCATATATTACTCTTAATGGATGGATAACACATGATCCCAATGTAGGCTGACTCGTTACTCAATATAACTATTTACTAAGAGATCCCATACATTAAAAAACATATAACTAAGGGGGATGCACACCACATGTCAAAATCTCCATCAAACCATATACATTATAATATCATATCCCAAGGTAGATAACATTCCCATATTAGTGTGTGTATTGTGAAAGGTCTCAGAGTATTCATTCGTTTCACTCATATACTTTGTCACAATCGTCTTTCTATTACTAGATATGTGGATTTGCTATAAACTAGTTCTAATTTGTGATTTTACTCATCACATAAAATTATCTTTGTAAATAATACCATTCATGTGCCTGTAAATTTGAAATATTATACTACTGATAAGTGAGTATGTTGTGTGTTGTCATGCAAATGTGCAACATTTCAAATTTCAAATTTTCAAGCATGACAAGGGACCCCAGTGTCAAAATTTTGAGATTGTAAACCTTCCCAGCACTCCCCCAGATTAGTTTCTTCCACCTATGTCAATCCTATCCCCATCCTTTCAGTGATCCATATGTGTTTTTAATGACATTTCCCAAGTGTTAGAAAGAGGAAAGCAAGTTCACAAGTTTCTTCTGAGGCATATCTTTCACCAAGCTTAGGAATGGCTATTTTTAGCCTTTCTAGGTGGGAACACATTCTTTAGAGTATATTTCAAGGCCTAAATTAATAAATAATTGGTATGAAATATCTGAGATAATTTAACAAGTGATTTAGGAATATTAGGAAAGGTTTGGAGATTCAGGAGCAAGTTTTGAAAAAAATAGGATTTTACAGGTGAAGGAAGCTCATAGTTCAAAAAAGCACCTGAGCTTCAGAAGATAATTTGGGAGCTCTAGAATGAGTTAGAGGTAAAAAAAATACCATTGGAAATATAATTAAATTCTATAAATTAGGGTGCTTTCATATTTTTCTCAAGGCCAAGGCGCTTCTATCCAAAATCCATTTTTGACAGGCACACCTTGCGGTCCCAAGAAAAATGATATTTTGAGGGTTTTTAGGAATAATTAGATCATGGGACCCATCCCATTCTTCTAAAAATTATTTTTTTAGTCAAAATCATATAAATGAAGTGCCCAAAAGACCTTTGGGAGCTTTGACAACTTCGTTTTCAAGATCTCTCTCAAGGACGCTCTCGCAGTTAGAAGATTTTTCCAGTGCCATGTGTCAGCATGAGGCTAAGGCACAATTTTTTTTCCCTCTTTACCTTTCCAAAAAAATGGACAAAAAATTGTTCCCCCCACCTTGGAGCTCTTAGACCCACCACATGGCCCTGGGAGGCCTCCGTAAGCACCTTTTGCAAGATTCCTAGCCCCCGTCTTGTGCACCGCATGTCCACTACTTGTCGCCATGAGGTTAGGGAAAAATTTTATAGTCCTTTCTAAGGGGAAAAGGGGAAAACAATGTTCCCTCCCACCTTGCTCCCACATGGTTCTTCACAAGATTAAACTTAGCTCCAAGTGCCAAAAACAAGCCTTTCTCTCTCCCCCTCTGCAAATGCATGTGTTCCACTTGTCCTCATAGGGATAGGGTGTATTTTTGTGTCCCCTTCATCCCTTTACCAAGGGGAAAATAGGGAAAAAAAAATTCCCCCCCACCATAAAGCTCAAATACCAAGGAGTTAGTTTTTTCAAGCTCTTCCTCCGAATGCTCAAAATCCACCTAGAACTCTAGATTTTTTTAAAGAATATTTCACCTCCATTGTATATCTTCCATTCCTCCCTCCATGTTTCCATGATCATAGAGAAGATATTTCCTCAAAATTTGTAAATTTTTAAGGGCTCCATGTGCATTTTATTTCCTGAATGACTCCATACCTGAGAAGGTGAAATTTTTGTATCTCACAAACCAGTGTACGAATTGATGTGGGGTTTTTTGCAATATTATCCTCATTTCCAACTGACTTCAAGGAGAAATTGAAAGCATATTGAATGATGCCCTATATTTTTTATGGTGAAAAAACCCTCATTTTTTCCCTAGCTTTTTTTCCTTCGATTTCTCATCATTTCGGCAAACATATCAATTGCTAAAAATTTGAGCACAAAATCTAGAAGAAAAACCTATTTCAGTGAATCTGATTCCATTACAATCAAAGGTGGGAAATAAAAATTTCTAAAAATATTAGGGAATCCATTAATGGCTGCCATAACAT
Organism: Taxus chinensis; assembly: GCA_019776745.2. Lineage (NCBI taxonomy): Eukaryota > Viridiplantae > Streptophyta > Pinopsida > Cupressales > Taxaceae > Taxus > Taxus chinensis. The sequence goes on along the minus strand of JAHRHJ020003319.1, from coordinate 39,269 downwards.
AGTAGTGAAAGGGCAGTGAGGCACCTCGTCACTTCCCAGGGTTCCAGTGGGTGGAATCTCGTGAAAATTGGGGCAGAGCTTTGAAATGAATTATGTAAACTTATGCAAGTGGTTTCATTCAAATCCAACACCGGGAAGACCAATTTATATTTTTAGTAAGCCTCTATGTGAGTACCTACTAAAAATAGTAAGTCTGAGAAAATTGTGCATTCATACTCCTCATTCCATTCCCCCATGATCGAGACACTCAAAATTGGCAAAATTGAAAAATAGAAAACAATTGGACTAAATGGGACCATAATGGTGGATATTCCAAAAATAGGAAGTGGGTAAAAGGATCCAAGAGTGGTCACATCTCAGTTCTTTGCTCATCCAACAATGGTCCTGGAATTCACAGAAGTCTCATGTTCAAATTTCAAGCAACTCCTCACACTTCCTAATGCAGTGATCACAAAATGCCAAAATTGGAAAATGCCAATGTTGATCCTGGAAGCTTTCAGTTCATTTCACATGAAGTGCATGATGGAAGATAGTTTTTTTATTTTATCCTTCTTTCATTAATCTATGAATTTTCTTATTACATTTTTCATCATCGTCAGTTATTTCATGGGCAAAATCAAGATTATGGATTGTGTGAACAAAAGTGTATCCAATTTCTCATGTGAAGGATTGATCATGAAGTTGTGATAGTTTCTCAATGATCAGAAGGAGTTTCTCAATGAGGGGATTCATCTTTCGATATTCTCAATGGTCTTCTTCTCAAGTGTTCATCATCCCTCTTCTCGATGTATCCAAGAAGTGTGTAGAAGTGCATCATTTCAAAGAGTTTTCAAAAGGGGAAAAGTGTTCAAAGGTGTCTAGAGGAGAAACCTTCATCAGTGGAGCATAAAAATGTTGTGGAGGGTCATCAATGGTCAGATTGTCATCTTCAAACATCCTCGAGGTGGAATAATCATCATGGTTTCATTGTGCAAGAAATTGTTTCAAGGTCTCATTCATATGCATGATTGGTCAAGAAGGAGTGGTAACTTCTCATAATTTGTTCAAGTGCGTGAGAACATCCTTCATTGTCTACAATTGTCTAGTTATCAAGTGCTTCTCACTTCATTTACTCAATGTACCTGATGGAATACAATTATTGATCATTCAAAAGGAAGGTTTCTCACGATGCAAAAGAGTTCATGACTGCATCGAGGCATTCTATTGGATCATCATAAGGAGCGGATTTTATTCATCTCCTCCCTCCTTTTCTCTTTCTCCCTCTTCCTTCTCTCCCCTTTATAATTCTTCATTGAGCGTAATCATTGTATTTTTTCCTATTCACTTAAGTGACATATTTTGAAATTGTAAAAGTATTTTCTCAAAATTATAAGAGAAATACTTAATTTTTCTTTTCTAATTACAAATAAAAGGTCACAAGTGGAATAAGAACATGAAGAGTCATGTGAAGGGAGATGAGAGGTCAATTCACATTGCTATAAATTGAAATGGATTCTCCATTTCCAAGGATCCTGAAAATGCTAGATTGTGATAACATCTATGTTGTAGCAATTGTGGATTGCTATTGTTGGACTTTTTGTTAATCAATGCACACTAAATAAAATATATATTTCTTCCATTCTCCTTTCCTATGTTTCTTCTATTTCTCTCTTATGCACTTTGCAAGCATAGTGATCCAGGAAGAGATTCATGCATCTTTGATAAATGAATCTAATAACTTGGTGTTTGGGTTTGTTTATCTCACTAGATAGCTTCATTTTTGAATTCCTCTATATTAAATGTTGAACTACTCTGGCTATTGGGTGTGAAATTTGTAATTGGCCTATTCACAACAAATAACCCTCCTTCCTAATTTCTCTCCTTCATCCATCATCACTTTAATTTCCTCCCTTGTACCCCATAACAAGAACTTTTCCACAAGTTCAGTGGAGTGTTCCTGTGTGATCCCCAACCTATTTGGCCAAAAATCACAATACTTAAGTAGGAATATATTAGTTTTCATTCAATAATGGGAGATGCATCATTCAATGCAGAGGGGCGTAGCCCCATGAACATTAGTGGAGACACCTAATTTTCCATATCGACAAATTTTCTCACCAATGCGGTGATTTTAAAACCTAAGACCATCTAAAGAAATTATAATGTAAAGTATTATACATAGTTATGTATTAAATAAGTAATTTAATAAGGGTGTCCATAGTATAAGTCAATAAGTGTTAGGTTAAGGGTCTATAAATGGTTTTATTCAAATAATAATTAAATATTAATTTTTCATTGGTTTATAGTCAATTGTTTTAGATTAAAAATTCATCAAAAATAGTGTCATTATGTGCCGATATACATTTTATTTCATCAAAAGCGTCATTTTACCTCAATTTTACATGGACGCATTATCGAGGTAACCAACACTTAGTTTCTAATGGGTATGTCAAGTGTATGTGTGGGGGGAATTTTTCTTTGATCTAGTTATCTGAGCTTGTTATCCTCAAAATTTGTATTTCATGAAAACTTGGGATAATTTTTCAAAATATTGTCTAAATGAGGTTTTTGAGTTGGTCTAAATTGTAAACATCATAAAAACGACTAAGTATTGAAATTTTCCTTTGTCAAGTGACGAATTAGAATTTTATAACATATTTGTAAGTAACTTACAAAATGAATTTCAATTTCCAAAGTTTGATCAACACTATATAGTGTAATTCAAACTTTAAGACTATTTTTGTATAATTTCATTTTGCATGAAAAATGCTTGAAGAGTTCTAAAACCCACTAAAATATCCCTCTAGTGTATTTTGGAATTTCAGGGTTTCAAATAAAATTTACAAACAACTTTAAAATTTTTCACCAAGTTCCAAAACTTGATTAATAATACATTGTGTTAATTGGAGTTTTAACTTTTGGTTCACAAGTACATTTTTCATGGAAAATACAATCAAACCTTTGAATTCTGACTTACTCTAACTTCATTATTGATCAAATAATAAAGGTTTTGGTGCACAAAAACATTTCCCATGCAAAATGTATTATGACCTTCATTCTCCCACTTAACGCATTTAATTCCTTGCGATGAACTACTCTTATGTGTCAAAACCCCATAATTAATATTATTGTTATATATTAGATTTTGGAAAGTCATTTTCACACCATGTTGAAAATCGAACCTTTTATTATTATTGAATTCTCTATGTACATTTTCTGAATATTTTCCTTGTGTTTTTCATCAAATATTTAAAGCCAATTGTATAATCAGGTGGGAAAATATATTTGTGCATGTTTCCATTTGATTTTAAAGATATTTCATTTTCCAACAAGCTTGTTCCTTTTCTAAGATTATGATACTCACTCTTTTTTTCCATTATAAAATTCAGTTTCTTAGAAAGTGTAGCAGATCTAAGTGAGAATATCATGTTAACTCTTAGATTCATGATTTTACCAGTGCTAGTTTGATTTTTGTAGGTAATTTACAACTTTATTAATCCTTCAAAGATAATTGCACATAAATCAACATGACTTGTAATTTTGAAATCCCATAGCATATTTCAGGATTCTTAAGGTGATCTACACATTCAAAAACCCAAAAATGTATTGCATAACTTCCAACATGAAAATAACAACCAATTTGTTTCTTAGTGTTAATAAGGGATTTAAATTGCTAAAAAATCAAAATTATGAAACAGTGTATATCATATTTTTCAAGGTGCAAAACAAGTTCAAAACCCTGACAATGTATTGCAATGTTTTTTGGAAGCAAAAACATTTGGGGGTGAATTAATGTGTCATTAAAACTTCCATTCCCTTAAAAATTGTCATCCATCAATTATTCAATGAATTCATTAAAAAATCATCATTATATAGATTAAGCAATGATAAACCAAAAACATGAGAAAACACCATGAGAGCACAAGAACACAAGATTTAAGTGGGAAAACCTTATAGGGAAGAAAATCCACTGAAAATCTACATATATTACTCCATATAAAGGAATCTCATGAATATTACACATCAGAAGATATTTTTTTAGGGAGGCATGAACCCCACAAGGAGTACCAAGCCCTAGTTTAGTAGGGCACCAACCCTACAAGGAGCAGAGAAATCACTCTACAAGGAGGCACTAACCCCCTAGATCACTCAACACCAACTAAATCCATCAGAAATGAATTCCATCTCTGATTTTTTTCTACAACTAGTGATGACTCTATGAATATCACTCTCCTTTCTATCTCTTTCAAACCATCTCTCTATCTTCCATGCCCAAAACCTATTCCTCTGAGTTAATTTGAACATCTTGTCCTAGCTTGACATCACCTTCTATATATCTATAACATACATCACATACTAATTTACCATCTCAACAAGGTCACGAGGACCTTCATCACCTTCCTCAAACAACCCTTTAGGTCGCACTTTTCATCCACTCTCTTAACTAGCACAAATGAATCTTCTAACTTGCCTTTATACATGTTTCTTTAACAAAAAACACATAGGTCAGCCATTCATATAGTAAAAAAATTCCCCATAACATAATAACATGATAAAAACATCACACAAAGGACCATGTAGGTTTCCACCATCACCTATAGCCTCCTAGGCCTCCATTAGGACTCAAGAAGCCCTAAAATCCCAAACAAGCAACTCTCCACAGTAGGAATGTTCTAGAGCCAAACAAATTCACCAAAGCATGGACCAAACTTATACATGTTTTCTAAGCCCTCAAAAAACTCCAAAACCATGAAACAACTGGAAAACATCATCACACCATGAAACCCTCATCAAGAGCATGCAAAACCAAGCACCCTCAAAATTAGCCTTCAAGAACATGTTATAACTTCCTCAAATATTATAAAAAATTCAAGTGTGATATATGATTGGAAATCATATTGATGTAATATCATCAAAAAATCAAACTAAGTCCATAAAACTACCTGTAGCACCTCCAAAACTGCTATGCACCAGAAACTACTCCAAACTGCCAAAAAATACCTAAAAACTAGTCCTCATAAATAGGGCACACTTGACCTCACTAAATACTCAACCATGATCTAAAACCATCATGGACATGAAGTAAAAACTCCATGATTAAGTAAATGCCAAATTAGTCATTAGGTACAATGGAGAACTTTTTCACAAGCTGAAAATTTCCAGAAACAAACATATTTGAGTGGGGACCACATACTATCACAACCTCTAAATTACATCAATGGAAAATGTGAAAGAGTCCTATATAACCTCCAATCATAAAATTTTCAAAAAACAATCAATTATGGACAACTACAAGCATTTCTCCTAAGTCGCTCTAAAGCTAGGGTTTTAAGAGGGTTAAAAAGTAGTTTACCTTCTTAACGATTGTTCATAAAAATTTGATTATAAAACAACCTCATTATTATTGGAAAATATTCATAACTGAACTATTCAACAACCCCCAGGATCTTGGGTCCCCATGCAAAGTACACACTCCCCAATGAGCATATGAAATTCAAAATTTTAGCTCAAAATCTCACCTTTGGAAACTAGTTTTGGTAAAAATGTCAATATCTTGTAAAATATTCATCACCTGAACTTGGAATTTCATTCACACCATCATATAAACCTGTTAAACAATACTCTCCAATGCTCACCTTTTCTCAAATATCTTTGTAACTACTCAATTCATCTCACCTGGGCATGTTTTCTTACGGATTAGGTCTAGAAATAGACCTAAAAACCATGTCTAACACTTGATACCTACACCCTCAGACACTTGTGAGTGTCCCCACACATCATATTCATGCTCATAATGATATTTACATGATTTACCAGCTGATACATGATTCACTTCATCATTCCATGCCTCTATTATACTCTCTAGGCCTCACAAACAAGCACCTAAAACATGTTTGTATCACCAGTATCAACTCAACATCACCTTGGTCAACCTTGAACACCTGCTACAAGATTCAACACACTTCCATGTCACCTTAACAACATCCTCCATGCCTTTTCAATCCATCATCACACTCCAACAAGTCACTCTACTATCTCAAGAACCCATACAAGCCATGCAATCTCAACAAGACAAATAACCTCCATGCTCCATACACCTTTTGACATCAATGAAACTCAATGAAAACTACTGACAAAATCACTCTTTGACATCAATGAAAAAACTATGCCAATAATCTCCCCCTTTGTCATTGATGGAAAAACACACAAAACTCAAACTCCCCCTAAGGAACACATGTCTTCAACTCATTCTCCCCCTTTGACATTAATGAAAAAGATACATACATGAAACAACATCTCTTGATAACAAAATAGGCATCTCTGCTTGATTCGAAACATCAACCAAACATGATAACATCCATTCTTCATATCTTTTTTATTTTGACTCTTTGAACAATATTTCTCCCCCTTAGTACATGATGCATGACTTCAACAACCGACTTAGACATTAACCAAGAAATTATTACTTCATAACTGATCCAAATGCACCAAAATCAACATGCCAATTTGAAAAAATAACCTCTTACCTTCTCTAATGTCAAAAATGTCTCATTACCTTTCGATGCTTCTTGACTACTTGACACAAACCTACTTCAAGTACACAAACTTCAAGAAACAACTTGCTTACTTATTTGTAAGACCATGTTTGATTAGCTCCCCCTGAACTAATGCACCATTTCCTAAGAACACAACTCTACTCTACAAACTCTACCAATATACCTGCTAAACTTCAATAATTTTCATAATTCCTACTTGATGCAACTAACCTTCTCAAATAAAAAAAAAAACATGCTTCCCCTAACTCATACATTCCATATGAGCACCGCATGATTTGAAACATGTCTAGGAAATTCTTCAAACAAAATGGATCCTAAAACTCAACTTCATTATAGCTTATCATTGCATGAAATTCAAAAATTCACTTTTACTAACCAATCCTTTAACCTCATATGACTGATATCAATAGGTAAGTAACACATTTTGAGCTCATACCTTATTCCTAATTCATGATTTCATCTCTTGGACTATAAAACACCATTTTTAGATTCTTCTAACTTCTCAATAATTTTTCCAACTACATACGATACCATGTTATCTGTTTAATTGAACTAACATGCTATATAACTTACCTTGCAAAAAATGATTTTCATTTTCAATACTCTGCCTATATTTTTACCTCTATAACTTTGGTGTTCTTATATAGTGATTTATGACCCCCTTGATTCCTATAACACTCCTTCAAGCTCCCCTTGAATCATGTATTCTTGTAAAAAAAATTACTTATTTACATGACCATATGTGACAATTTCATGAGATGCAATATTACTTACACAATCCTTAATCATGATTTTCTAGATATCAAGCAATCCAACATGCTTACTACTTTCTCAAGCTCTTATATACATATATCTCAATCATACCTTCATCTAGCCAATCTATTATTGATGTTTGATTAACACCTCTCCTACCTTGATAATGCTGATATAAACTTAGAACCTTTAACAAGAAAGAAAATATCCTTCAACTGTCTGATACAAATTTGCTAAAAATATCAACAGTCACCATCAAACACCTTTCAAGATATTGAAATATGTCAAATAGTTCTTATCTATCCTTTAAGCACAATTTTCTGTCTCAGATCCCTATCATTCTCCAAACTATCCTGGTTTGATTCAAATATCCTGTTTCAAATCCAAGCTTGCTACACATATTCATGGAATTAATGAGGCTCATCAAAACAAATACATCTATTACACACTTCTCATCTTCATTTCAGACCTATATTAGGTCATGATTTGCTAACCTATGCCTATTACACACTTCTAAACTACATTATTTACCTGTTAGGTGTTTAATCAACTTGTAGCATTATATGACTGTAAAACTTCTTTAACAGGAACAAGACATAACCTTATTTGTAATCAACACTTAAAATCTTCAACATGACTGTACTTAGCAATATTGTAGCTAACTTACAAATCTAGATAAAAAACATAGAGAAATGTGTCTTTTCAAGTTTTCTAACATCCTTATTACATCTTATTAAACCTCACACAATCATACAAACTTCTTGAGACCTTTTAAAAATGAAATATGACAAGTTAAAGAAACAAATTCATACCTTAAAATGCTTCACACCTTCAAAGCCTTTAAGCCTCTTAATGTATCTTTTTCACATGATTTTGTGTCACTATACTGCCTCTCAGAACTCCCTCATCTTCTTGATAATTCATACTGTAAATCTTCATCACCCATGACCTTATCTTCCAAAATTTACCTTAATTAAATGACTTCATACAACATTCTGCCTTGATTTCAGTCCTTCAAACATCTTGTAGTCATCATACTTCCTCTTAGATCCATTTGAGAAAAAAACAACACTCAACAAATCAGAATACACACCTTACCTTTCATGCATCACATATTTATCTTTTATATCATCCTTAACCTATTTTCCTTGAATCCATAACTTGCCAAAACCACAAATTCTATCATTTCCATACTAATAATTTCATGACATGTAAGTACTAGTAACTTACAACCATCTTGAATAACCCTGATCATTCACACTTTGTAATTTCATGACTGTATTAGGACCAGTTAGACCTTGTAGCACACTCCGTTAGTCAATATAGGATTAAACACATAAATTTCTACCCAATTAAGCACAAAACATACTTATAGGTCTTTAATTCAATCTTACAATCCTTCAAACTGTCATAGTCTTTTATATACCATCTAAGAGCTCAATATTACACCAAAAGTACACAAAACCATGAATACAAATTTTATGCTCTACTCAAGATATAATAGTACTTTGAAAAACATTTGACCTTATACTAAATATGTCAACACCTTTAGCCATACTATATCTTCATTTTATACATAGGTCACAAAGTCATATTCGTCTTTAAGACCAATTACCATCTCAAGGACCATAGACCTATCTCAGATTCAAAAAAAAATCACAGAGATTCAAAAATGCTTATATATTCAATACATGATTCCTTAGGAAACAAATCGTACCAATGTACCAGACTAAACACACATTATTTACATCTTCAAGCACTCCTTTTTCATTAAGAGGTGAATACAAATCCTTGATTTCATCTCTTACCATTATCAAGACCTGAATGATTTGAGTCACTATAATCACTTTAATATACTGATGTATGAACAAACTTGCAATATCCTCTCACTAATCTATGATTTAGTCACCACTAGACTTCAACATAGTTCTCAAACCCAAATACTCTTATCATATCAAGACTTTCAAGAAGATCATTATATAGATGTCACAAACCATGATCACAGCAAAAACTTTTTCTCATGACATCATTGTCATACACCTTTTTTTTATAACAAGGAATCCTTATAGATGAGATGAAATAAACTCAAACCTTTTTCAAAAGGAGACAACACAATTTTTTTTTTGACATACCTTCTTAACTATACTAAGTGGTAAATTGCACTCATTGAGGTTGAAGAATCAGTTTGCAGGGTCCTTCTTATCTTGGTGATTCCATAATTGATCCCATGAACCTCAAAACTTCACTTCTTCATTGTGACAACATAATTCCTAGCACACTTCATCAACTCATTCTAGGGCCTAAACACCATGAACATTATTTGGTATTGAAATCTGAACTCCTGCATCACAATTTGTTGTCAATCTTAAAAACCCTTTTGCTCTTTATTAGCTCATTAGGTTTGAGACTTATTTCTTGACCTCATACTTAAGATCATCCTTCTTGTTGAATAGAATTCAAACACACATGGACTCTTATTAACCTCAAACTTAGGATCTCAATCATGTTAACATACCTTCTTATTTCTTGATAGACTGATTGGTCATGAAAGTCAAACTATTTACCTTGGAGCTTCTTTTTGATAGCATAATCTAGAATTAGATGTCCTGATTTATATAGTTGATAATTTAGACACCTCCTTACCCCTTGCATGATTAACCTTATTAAATGTCTTTAGCATCCATACTTCCTTGAATTTGGGAGCATCACTCTTTCTTGACATTCCTAGATGGCTTACTTTATGACCAAATATTGCAATATGACCAGGATTTTGACATTTATAGAGTAACCATATCACTTGCATTTACCTTGACACACTCTTGAAGAACCTTCTTCCACATACATTTTCCTATGACCATACTCATTGCAATAAAACAATAACCATGAAAAAATGTTCCATACCTTTTTGCATTTTTCATCTTGCCTTGGGATTTTAGACCTTGCATAGTTCTTGAAATAAGACCTATTTATTATACTAGTATCTTCTTTTGATCCTTAAACATGTATTAAGAGCCTTTAATATCTTTTCCAACTTCTTGTAGGTCTTCAACCATTTTTGATTATTTTCCAACCTAATCTTTTAAGGACCTCATCTTAGCTTCATACCTGATACATTCATACTCTTATTAGATTTTAGGGCTTCTATCTAAGACTTAACTACAACTTCTTTTACTTTTAGATAATATGTCACTAACCTTTTAACTTGATATTTCTCCTTGAGGACTTTGATGGCCTGATCCATGCTAAAAATTCATCTTCATGCTTTTTGATATTCATATCCCTTGAACAAGGATTCCAAAACTTTGTTCTTATTTGCTTTGACACATAGAATGTTAATTCTTGAGCCTCCTTATTATCAACTTTTCCCATTTTTTGCTTCAAGGATCACTTCAAGCTTGTTAAGCTTGCTCCAAAGGCCCTGCTTGGATACCAATTATTGGAAGCAAAAACATTGAGAGGGGGGTGATTCAATGTGAGATAAAAAATTCATTCACTTTAAACATTATCATACATCAATTATTTAATTAGCTTCATCAAACATTATATAGATTAATAAATGATAAACCAAACACATGAGAATACAATGAATCATAAGAACACATGGACACCAAATTTAAGTGGGAAAACCTCAAGGGGAAGAAAACCCACTGAAAATCTGCATATATTACTAGCAATAGAAAGGAATTTGATCATGAAATATTACACATCATTATCAATTATTTAGTGAGGCACCAACCCCACAAGGAACACCAACCCCTAATTTAGTAGAACACCAACCCTATAAGGAGCACCAACCCCTAGTTTAGTAGATCACAAACCCTACAAGGAGGCACCAACCCCATAGATGAATCAACACAAAAAAAATCCATTTGAAATGAATTTCATCTCTGAAATGTTACGCACACAACTAATGATGACTCTATGAAGCTCACTCTCCTCTCTATCTCTCTCAAAATCATATCTCTAGCCTCCATGCCTAAAACTTTTCCTTCAAGTTGATTTCAACATCTTTCCTAGCTCACCATCACCTTATATCTCTCTATAACATCATCACATACTAATTTACCTCTCAACAAGGTCACAATGACCTTCATCACCTTCCTCAAACAACCCTCTAGGTCACACTTTTAATCCTCTCTCACAACTAGCTCAAATGAGCCTTTCTAACTTGCCTTTATACCTGTTTCTTTATCAAAAATCACATGTAGGTTGGACTTCATAGTGTAAAATAATTAAAACATAATTATAACCTATAAAAACATGATAAAACCATCAGGTCACCACAATCACCTAGAACCATCTAGGCCTCCATTAGGACAAAGAATCCCTAACTCCAAATCAAGCAACTAGTTGGAATGTTATAGAGCCAAAACCAACTTCACCAAAGCATGGAAACACTTAGAGATGTTTTCTAAACCATAAAAAAATCTCCAAAACCATTGAAACAACTTGGAAAAACATCTCACACCATGAAACCCTCATGAGACCATGCACAACCAAGCACCTTCAAAAACTAGCCTTCAAAGAACAAGCCATAACCTGCTCAAATATCATCAAAAAATCAAGTATAATATATAGATGGAAATAAGTTGAGATCAATATCACTAATAAATTCAAACCATAGCCATAAAACCACCTATAGTACATCTAAAAATTCTTTGCACCTAGACTACTCCAAACTACCAAAAATGTCTAAAAAACCAGTCCTCAAAAATAGGGCACACTTGACCTCCTAATACCTCAAAAATGATCTAAAACTATCATGGAAATGAATAAAAACTCCCATAATTCAATAAATTCCAATTTAGTCATTAGGTATTGTTGTCTATTTTTACACCCTTGTAAAAATTGAGCAATAGGGATAAATGCGGACTAGGCAGTTGGACAAGTTTTAGTGATGAATCTGAAGAAAAATAGGTGATTTCATGATCATGAGCACTTAAGAATCATTTTTAGGTACTCCCTTTCTTCTAGGATTCAAAATTTCATACTTAGCCAAATTCCAGTGATAAATGGATATGGTGAGGAAATTTGACTCTTGGGGTACTTCATTATATTTTCTAACTCCCTTAGTCAAAGAAAATTCAATGAAAATTGGAAAATTTGGAAAAAAAAAATGGGAAAAAAAGAGCTATTTCTAGAGTAGTGCAGACATTGCGTACTTGGAAGGCCCAGAGGGAACAAGTGCTAGTGGGTCATAAGTGCCTCAATTACCTAGATTTTCCTCATTACAATGTGTGGGGGTGACTCCAATGTAATATAGATGGAAGACGGATTGTAGGTGCTTGGAGTTGGCACAGTGCATGTTCCTGATGAGGGGGAGTTACCCACATGGTTAGGGGATCCACAATACAAAGGTAAGGGATGTGAATAATGTGATGTGGACATTGTAGCGTTTGTGGGCATTGCGGGCCCATGTGACCCAAATGACCCTAGTACCTTGGAGACTCCAGTTCCCCGCATAAGTGGTCAACCCGCACATCAAAATGAAAGGGGAAAACCAGTGAAGGAGCTCGGTGAGCTAGCCAACCTCGCTGATTTGAGATATGGAGGCAGAGAGTTGAATGCGTAGGATGTGGGAGATGTGGACCCATAAATAAGACAAGGAACTCATACCCCATGTACCCCCGACACTCGCAATACTAGCAAAGAAAGGAAAAGAGAGATAAAGAGTGTTGCAGTTAAGTAGAGTTGTGGGAGAATAAGGCGTTAGAAGCACAAATACCTCCTGTTACCCAAATGTATGATTTATTTTATCCCTATAGTTCAAAAGGAAAAATGAAAATTATAAAGTGGGAGAAATGAAATTTTAAAGACTGTGACCTGTGTTTTTTCACCTAAAGCCCGAGTTTTCCAAAATTGTGCAAAACGAACCTTAGAAATCCACATGCTTATATCTTTTCACCAGATTGTCCATTTTTCAAGAAATTTATATCACTGGAAATTTATTTTTGATCTCTTCAACATGGGATGCTCAGATTTTTATTTTGATGGAGATAGATGAGGGAAATGGCAAAATACAGTCCTTATCCAAAAAATACACTTCTAGGTTTCCCAGTTGTAAAAAATTAATGTTGTATGGTCATCTTGTCCTTCCACAAGGCATCAGACATTGGGGAATGAGTTTTGTAGGTATTCCATACTATTTTCTAGAGGATTAATGAATGATTTTGGTGGGTGAAAGTAAAATTTTGAGTTTCTCTTCTTTCTCTCTTCTCTCATCACTTTTATATACTGTAAACTTGTCATTTTGAGAAAGGGGGATATTCATTGTAATGAAACTCTATCCAAATGGTTCTAGAACACTTGTGAGTTGTAGGCCTCATGTTTGGATGTCTTGCATGGTGATTCTCACCTCTTCTCATCTCTTGTAATGGATTATGCATTCCCAAAGCAATAAAATATCTTTTTTGTGGCTTTCTTATGCCCTTACTCTATTTTATTGCATTTTTTCTCACCTTCCATTGCATCTGTAGGTGTTTTGTGCATTTCTTATTCTCATTGTATGTTTTCAAGTGTGTTGTGCTCCAGGAAATTAGTGTTTTGAATGGTGTTTTGGAATGTGGCACTCAAGTATGCCCTCTTATTACCCATTTTCTCCTAATTCCACTCACCTGAGAGTGTCTCTGCCCCTTTTTATGGTGCATCACCTCTGTAGTATGTAGTTCCTTCTATCCTTGTTCCCTTAGAGAATTAGTTTCATTTCTAGCAATAAGAGCAGTGTAGCATTGGAAATAGGAAGAGGAAGTCAACCTTCTCCAGAGGTATGTCTCAGTTAGAAGTCCCAAAACTGAGAGATAGTCCCATGTTACCTCATAATTCATGATCCTCGATTATCAAATCCATGGGGCAATTTTGAGCTCCAACAGGTATAATGGAGAACTCTTCCAAAACCTGAAAAATCTTCAGAAAAAAAAACATATTTGAATGGGGCACACATAATGTCACAACCTATAAATTACATCAATGGACATATGGAAGATTCCTATATAACCTAAAATCATCACATTTGAAAAAGGAATAAATTCTTGACCACTATAAGAAATTTATCCCAAGTCACTCCAAAGCTAGGGTTTCAAGAGGGTGAAAAAACAATTTACCTTATTAATGATTTTTCATAAAAAAGGATGATAAAAAACATAATTATTATTGGAAAATATTCATAAATGACCTATTAAACAACCCCCATAATATTGGGTCCCCATGCAAAGCATGCACTCCCCAATGAGCATATGAAAGTTAACTTTTAGCTCAAAATCTTACCTTTGGAAACCCGGTTTTGGTCAAATGTAACATCTCATAAAATATTCATCACTTGAACCTAAAATTTGGTTCACACCACCATATCAACCCAAAAAAAATCTACAATGATCACATTTTCTCAAATAGATTTGAAACATCTCAACTCATCTCACTTGGGCATGTTTTCTTAAGGACTAGGTCTAGAAATAGACCTTAGAAGTAGTCTAACACCCAAACATGCAATATTAAACACTTGCGAGTGTCCTAAAACATCATAATAATTCTCCCCATTCTCTTTATATGATTTAATATATTCTACAAGGTTCACTTCATCATCCCATGTCTCATTATGCTCTCCAAGCGTCATAAACAAGCACCTAAAACATGCTTGTATTTTTGAATCTTGGCTCAACACATCTTGTACAACCTTGAAAACCTGCTAGAAGATTAAAAAAAATTCCATGAAACCTCATAAATATCCTCCATTCCTTTTCAAGCCATCATATCCTGACACCTCATAAACATTCCATGTCACTCTATTGGCCCAAGAACCCATGAAAGCCATGCAATCTCAACAAGACAAGCATTCCGCATGCTCCATACACCTTTTAACATCAATGAAACTCAATAAAAACTATAAAAACATCAATGACAAAACTATGCCCAAAAATTTAGAAATTGCAAAAGGAATTCAAACCTTTTCCAAGATTATATTAGATTTATGATTTACAAAAGCAAGTTAAATTTTTAGCTAGTGTTAGTTATTTTTTTCAAAGTGCTTTTCAAGACCAAAATTTTTGTAGTGTGTTTTAGAGTTTTCAGTTACTTTTATAATAATAAAGTATGCCCTTTATTTTAAAAGTTTTCTTCAAGCAATATTTCTCAGCATCTTCTTCCCTCATGTCATAAGGTTCAAATATAAGGAAATACATTAAGTTTAAATTCCATGGTGTCACCCCCATTCATTTTAGAGTCAAATGTGGAAAAGGTTACTAATATTGATTTGGGACATATTGATATCCTCGAGTTTTGGACTCATATAAGGATATGTGAAAAAAAAATGAATGGATACAAGGTATTTTTGACAGTAGGATTGCATTAGTTATTGCTTTCCTTTTTTTCCATCCAATTTCTCAAATTTGTGTTTGAATTAACATAACATTATGACAAGGAAACTAGGTTTAGTAAGAATTGTTAAGGCGAGTATCTTCTTTGACTAGATGTCGATTATATTAATGTTCTATTGAAGTTTCTATATTTAATGAATATATTGACATAATTGTAGAATTGACCCAATGATATTAGAATGAGCATATTGAGTCATTCACAAAAATGGAAAACAAGTATTTTGTAGATAATCCAAAATCTTATGCTTCTAAGATTCCAAAAAACACAATGCTAAGTCTAGACTTTAGAAAAGAAGTCAAAGACATAATAACTCTATTGAATATAATATTGGGTAATTTGACAACTCATGAATCCCAATAATGGATGTGCCTTTACATCATTATAATTTGATAAATAATAATATAATACATAAACATGGTTGTGTTGATCAACAATTCAATTCACAAGCAGTTTGTTTGAGGTACACACTACAAATTTTTTTATATGACCTCATTTATTGTGTATGTTGCAGCGAGGAAAATATTGTTTTCTAGATTGACTCATGCAGGATAGCTCAACACAAATTTTTTTATGAATTCTACCATAATCTTACCACTAAGGAAAAATCTCTCCTCTTTCACCACATCAATGATGCATTCTTGTATTATATTATTTACATGTTAGAATCTAATTTTACCAACACCCATTTCTCCATGGAAGCATCAACCTACATTACAATGTGGAGTACTTCATCTAGTTCCCAAGTTTTTCCTACATACAAGCATTTGGCTTCAAATGAGTACCATATATTTTACTAAAGTATGTTAGTGATAATTTTTCATTATTGGAGTTGGTGTGGTAACTAGTGGAAGGGTGTAAGTATTTTTCAAGAAAGCATAAATTGAGAATTCATTTTGGATCAAAATTGGAAATACACTTACCCCTCCTTTGTAAGGGAAAAAAATATGGATGTAAATATAACACAAGTCATGATGTGATTATTCCAATACAAACCATCCTTTGATGCGTATGGGTTTATTAAAGGACACTTGAGGGTCATTTCACATCCATGTGCCATATTTTGAAGATTAGTGGTTGGAATATGAGGATGAAAAGAGATGTTAGGAAGATATATTGGTCTTACATGAATATGCAAAAAATAAAAGATTTTAATTTAGAATATATTATTTAGGACTTTTTTGATGGTGGAAATATTTTAGATCTAACATACACTCAACAAACAAATCAATATTTATCTGTTTCCTTATTTATACTGATCTAATCCTAAATATGTATCCTTTAAAGATAACACTAGTCCTGTAATATCATAAAATATGAAATGGATTTGTATACAATGTATTATTCTAAAGAATGTGACACTATAAATTCTAGGAATATTTGATAAAACAAGTGGCACATCATAGACAAGAGAAGAGAAACAATAGGATGGATCTGTGGAAGGTATGCAACTTGAAGGTTTTTTAGAAGGAAAATTTAAAGAAATAGCCATTGAGGCATCCATAAGGCCAAAAAAAAATTATGTTTTTACACAAACTATTTATTGGTGGGCCTCAAACACACCTACCATGCTTAAACATGACTTCCCTAATCCATATCTCATGCCACTATCACATCCTCTTGGACTAGCTCAAGAACAAGAGCTAGACTTGAAACACCACATGACATAAGATAAATGATATTTATGACCTTTTACAGAGCCATCAACACCTTTGATACATCATACCAAGCATGTTAGACCTTATCACAACCTTGGACCAAATTTGGAGCAAACTCACAACACCTAGTTGCTTGACCATGCCTCAAGAACCATATAAATGCATCATGACAACATGATTAGACATGACCAATCAAAATTCACACTTGAATATGAATCACACCTCATGGAGACACCTAAACACCCTTTGACATTACTGTGACTTGACATCAATGACACTAACAAAGGAAATGTTTCCAATAATCTCTCCCTTTGTCATTGATGACAACCATCATCAGAAACATTGATGGAAACAAAACATGCAAGCACATACATGACTCAAAATTCATGTTTTTGATCTAACTCTCCCCCTTTTACATATATGACAATGGCATTGACACTAATTGAAATGAAAATAACAACAAAGAAAATCCACACACTTATTTTCTCCCCCTTGGACTGTACTTGTTTTTATTTCCTTTAACATTGCAATAAGATCCATGGACTTGAAATGAGTATGCACATAAATACCTTTGAGAGTATATTCACCTTGGATGAATGATTCATGCATAAATCCCAGTGGAATAATTCACTCAATCTTTGTTTCAGCCCATACTACACAACTTTGCAAGCTTTGTGAACCTATAACTCTACTGTATGATAGTTTAAAAACATCACAAACCCTGTAGAAACATATCTCAACTCTTGAAGCATATAAAAAAAACTTAGAATTTTTTTTTACATATTTATGAACTTAAAATATCCTTATTATAGGCATCACATAACATAAAACTGACTTAATCCTGCTCTAAATAGACTAGGTAATACCTTTTAGGACCAAGAACCCTAAAGCTCTCCTTCAGACCAATTTAGCCAAAATTATCACTACTATAGGAGAAGACAATTAATATGAAACACCATATAAATTCTCCCCCTGAAATCATACCATCATATAATAACTTTAAAATCAAATATGAGGTCACATACCAAGAACAACAACCATGGAGAAATATCTTCTTCAACATCACAATTTAGAATCAATATTTTAGTGTTCTTTTCCTTTTTCTCATGAAATAAAATCTCATAGAGATAATGATTATCTCATCTAAATATGAATTCAATAAATCACCAACACTTCTAAAAAATCCCTTCTTGACACCTTATATGGCAGATGAAAGATCATCATAAGCTCTCCTTGTCTTATGAGATCTCCATACACTTGTTACACACCATAAAAATACATAACAACATACTATACCCTATTATTCTTCAACCATACATGATTGTAAACCATTTTAGATACGACTTCTTAGGTATATGAACATTAATCTCCCCCTCACTACATGAAATCATAAAAATCACCACGAACCTTCATCTCCTTACTACATAACATACAATCTTGAAACAATGTTCATCAACTGGAAGTACTCCTTTTGACCTTCACTATCTTGGTAGTGATCAATAATATTCATACTATCTTCATGATTCATGGTCACACAAGGTAAATATTAAAAACATTATCAAAGGACTGAGACTCAGCATAAAGAACTAGTTCAAGACATAACACCTCATACCTTGAAAACAATGTTACACCCTACATTTTGATGGTCGGATCAAGTTATCAGAGACTTCTCTTCTTCATGCACTGTGATACCTGCAACTTAGCTACATGATATCCATTCAAGAAATATACTTAAAATTAATATAACATATAATATTGAAAGGTTATCAAAAACTCCCTCATGTTGACCTTTCTCTATACTCTATATAGACCAATCATTAAGAAATAGCGCCATTAACTAAATATCATACATATATATGAAAAAATGAACCAAGAAACATTGCATACCTTGATTGGAATAAACAAAATCCATCTAATACCAAGTTCTTATATGAGCTATAAAAAACTATGCCACCATACATGCACATGTAGCTCAAGATACTCTGATTTGATCATACACATAGCTATAACAAGGTTCAATAATACATTTCAAAACCTTCTTGATGATTGTAACCAAGACATGGAAACTTTTTCATCCTGCCATATCTGAAACAACTTCCCTTGAGATAAGACATACACCTAAAACTCAAGAAGACACCATACAACATTCTTTTATACATGTTTTCTTCATGACATAACACATTCTTGACTTGAACTAGTTCTTCAAATCCATGACATAGGTCATACATTCATTTGCTCATTCTTAATATTTTTAAAATTTGTCACCTAACCTTGAGGAAATCAATACACATGTATGTTCATGCTTCTTACTTGGATAGGACACCAATGTACCTTGAAGTGACAAGTTAACTCCTTTAAGAAACATTTTTGGTCAAATCTCAATTACTGTCAGATATATTTCACATGACTTTTCTTCACTTGCAATTATGATTCATGACATCTTGCAATCTCTGCTAGAGTACCTATACACAGTTAGGTGATATTTGTGACCTAGTTTAATTTATATTAAAACTCTCAAAGTCAAAATTATAATAATAGAAGGACACCTATCATGCAAGAAAACATCATGCTTCAAAAAATAAGAAGACGACTCCATGAAGCCTAATGGAGGTACCCATACACCTGGTTATTTCTAGCACTGTAAAAACCCATGTCCTCATGGGTTAGGACATCAAGATTTAACATCAAATTTATTAGTTTTTGTACCTTTTCTCCTCTATCATCTACTTGGTAGTATTATTGAGTAGATAATATAATTTATTGGGGATCTTCAACAGGAAAAAGGATTTTATGATCATAATTACTATAACAACTAACTTTATTCTTTTTCTTTTTTTTCTCAATAGGAGCAGACTTAGGTTATTGATTTAAATTTTCAACATGATCATACTTGACCTCTTCATTCCTCTTTTATTTTTTTATATTTCTTCTACAATACCTTCCAATATGACCAACATTGTTACATTTGAAACAAACAATGGGATTCTTACCTCTAGGAGCTTCATTTCTCCAACTTGGTCAAGGAAACTCTTGCTGATTTTTTTGGTAATATGGCCCTTTTTGTGGAAATTATAGCATGTAATGTCTCGTGATTGATATGAGTGATAATTTCTCCCATTAATCTAAGGAAAGTAATTCTTGACTATCCTTCTACAATCCCTAGCTCTATAACCAAAAGTATTATTACACTATTGAATTTACTGGAGAACTTCATTTAATTTGGCTACCTAATACATTTCTTGTGATATTTGATATACTCCTTGGATTTACCAGGTCCTTGAATTGGCTCATCCTTCGTTACTTGATCTTTGAATCCCAAAATAGACCTGTGACTATAGTGTATTTGATTTCTTAGTAGATCATCGAGATTTCTGGAATTATTCTCAAACCTTTAATACATCTTATTTTTTCTTGATGTTTGTTCTAACTTGTCTATAGCTTAGCACATTCCTCCTCTTTGGCTTCTAGACTGGTTGTGATCTTCTCAACATGATATTATAGTTGTTTGTTGATTTCTTCAAAATCCTTATCATCTTGGCTTAATTTCTTTTCAAAAACGCTGACTTGTTCTTTGTAGTCCATGTTTAATGACATTAGATTCATATTCTTCTTTATTTGAAGCTTTAAATCCTCTAGGACATTTTCAAATTCATCTTTGAAGTTAAATTTATTTTCTTACTCATCTAAATCAGTCACATCATCTTGGTTATTTCCTTTTAAGCTATTAGTAACATCATCTTCACTGATATTAGGTTTTCTTTCATCTTCATACAAGCACTCCAACATCTCCCATAAATCCTTGGATAAATTTGATGTAGGAGCATCACTCCACTATGTAAATATGTCTTGAGTCATCATATTTTGGTTTGATGGGTGTGTTAATAGGACCTAGGGGTTACTAGGAGTCATTTAGATGTGGTATTTTGAGTCTAATCTTTTCAAAATTTGAATATTTTGCTTTCCCTCCAAAAGTACAAGATGAGTCTTATAGGTCATTTTTGGGTTGTAATGGTTGATTTAATGGAATATTGAAGCTTACAAACATGTAAGAGGATGAAATGAGGAATAAGAAGGTGTATTAGGTCCTTATAGGATATAGGAATCATAATACGAGTCAAGAAGTCTAAGATTTGGTATTTGATACTAAGCAACTTGGTTACAAGACTAAGGTCATCCATAGTGACCAATGAGTTAAGAGGGTGTATTCGGTTAGGTATATAGTGGGAATCATATAAATTTGAAAAATGTAACTAATTTGCTCATTCACATTCGAATGGAAATCAGGACAAGCTTTGAGGAAGAAAAATAATGGTGTTTTGTATATACATTATAAATTACAACTGTGTGTATACTTTCTAGTTGTTGAATGTTTATGGAAATCCTTATGCATGTTGGCTTAGAAGGCCTTATAACTGATCTGTGAATAATCATTTCTATCAAGTTTTCATGTGAGCATATCATTGTGTGTGATAGTGCAAGTTAGAGAACTAAAAGTGGAGTTGATCAGGGATAGTAGAAAAGCAATCAGTGAAAGCAACAATCTCAAGCCTTATAGGAGGATTTTGGTCTTGTCAATATTAATTTTAAGTTATCGATTGGATGTATGAAGTATGGTAGTCCCTTAATAATCTTGTTATCCTCCTTTAGATAAGTTTGAAAGCGCAAAGGACATGCATATACTCTGTTCTTTATAAGAGAATTATTTGTTTTGAAATCTTTATCACTTTTACTGTGGTTTTAGCAAAGAAAGGCTTTACAGTGGTTCCACTGATACCTCAAGGAGAACACTTGAAGGTATTGGTATGATATTAAGAACAAACCCTCTGTGAAGTGTCATGCATGATGAAATAACCTAAGAAAGAAACTGTGAATGTGCAACTGTGAATATTATGACAATAATCACTCTTGTTGTTTTGAGGAACTAATTTGGGTGACGAGTACCTAATCAATCATTTGTAGTTTTGAAAAATGAATCTAAAAAATTTCTTGTGAAGATTGATTGTAGCAACTGTAACTAATAAACTCTAAGTCATTTTCGAATATCTGATGGAAGAGGAGACTTCATATACATGTCCAATGTGCATGAGTAAACAATCTTTAGAGCTGCATGGAATGGTGTAAAGCATTGTTTGAAAACAGTTTCACTACTAAGATAGTATTGTTAAATGAGATGGAAAGCTAACACCCTTTTGGGGTTTCTCCAAATATAAAGCCTTGAATCAAAGAAAATGATCTTTTGTAATTGATTGACTCCTCTTAAGGCTCACTATAATGAAGGAAGCTTCTTAGAGACTGAAAGATAGGGTAGTATTTTACAGAGATCAAATTGTACTCATTAAAAACCCTAAAGGAATTTCAGCCCTGAGACTTAATACAAAGCACTAAGAATGACTCTATAGAAAGGATGGAGAAGAAAATTTTGGTGTCTACCAGTTCAATTTCAGATTTTTGCTGACAGTTGGAGAGTAGAAACTGTGAAACACGAGTCTAGAAGCCTAACTGTGAAAGGGAGGTAGTTACAAAGGAAGTATAATCTATAGGAATAGAATTGATCTCAAGAAAATTTATAGGGGCACCTAAAACTCAATTAAAGGGTGCTTGAAAAATTCATTCATTTTAGTATTGAATCTCTTTAGAATGAGACTCTATGCAACAGTCTTCTTTTGTAGACCTAGTGAGGGTTTTGAGCAAGAATGCAAAAGTGAGGAAGGAAGAGATTTAGAAAAAGAGTGGGGTCTTGAAATTTTGTGTACACCTTGGGGATGCTAAAGAGTGATTAATGGTGGTAGTATTTCATTGTGGGTGTCTTTAGTTTCCTTTCACCATGGTTGATCCAAATGCATTGTCTTGAGAGACTACATTGGCAAAAATTTGGGGAAAGTAGTAAAAGACCAAATTATTGATTCCTTTCCATCAAATTACAGATGAATTAGTGTTTCATATGATGTATGAATAGGGTGCAGGGAGCTAGTAAGGTGGAAGAAGCCTAGAAAGAGCCAAAGTAGATTACTTCCATGGAATGAAGGGAAATGAAGGAATGATGGAAATGATGTAGTAAAAGGTGAGAAAAAAAAACACATGACTTATGAGTATCTAGTAGATGAAATATCATCATTCTCAGAGTAATACAGGGTATGAAGAAGCATATAGATCTTCCAAGAGGTAATTATACCAATTCTTGTATTACAAGTCAATTGAGTACTTATGAACCTTGTATGATCGTTCACATGCAGAAAAAGGTGAATTTTAGTGGTAATAAGCCTTGTAATAGTTAATTTGAAGGTTTTTGTTATTCTTTGAATACATCATTAGTGGTATTTGAGATTTAAATATCAGTTATGGAGTTTGAATGAAAGTGTTTATTGAAGCTAACAAGTTTGCTTACAAGTGCTGATGAAAGATATGCATGACAAGATCATGTAGAGCCAAGATGAGCTTTACAAATTATCTAATGAACATGGTTATGTGGTGCAAAATTTTCTCAAAAAGATGATTTCAAAATTTCATCCATACTCAAATACATTTAAAAATATCCATGCACTAATACTTACCCGTGTCTTCATACCTTGTTCTCAAGAAAACTACTTTAATGGACCTTGAACATGCACTAAAACTCTAAATATTTACCTTGTATGTCTTATAAACTTCATATGAAGTGTAAAAACACACCTATCATGCTTAAACAAGACTTCCTTATTACATATATCATGCCACTATCTCATCCTACTTGGACTAGGTTAAGAACAAGACATAGAATGACTTGAAACAACACATGACATAAGAGAATTGACTTTTTTGACCTTTTACAGACTCATTACCACCTTTGATACATCATACTAAGCATGTTATAACTTATCACAACCTTGCACCAAATTTTGAGAAAACTCACAATACTGAGCTACTTGACTACGCCTCAAGAACCATCAAATATACAAATGCATAGAGACAACATCATTTAAGACAACATGATTAGACACTACCAGTCAAAATTAATATTTGAATATGAATAAAACCTCATGGAGAAACCTAAACACCCTTTAACATCAATGTGACTTGACATCAATGATAACAAAAAATACATTTTGCCTAATAGAATCATCACGCAAAATTGGAATAACAGGAGGAGGAGATATTATATCCATTTTCCACTTCTTGGATCTTGTATTTTATGCCATATGGAGTTATTTCATGTTTAGGTTACACGTGGCTTGATTAATTACATAGAAATATTCAAGTATGAAGAACATGAAGTTGGGATCAGGAGGGGATTCTTGGATTTCTTCTGCACCGCTTATTGAAGGAGTCATGGTTTGTTCTTATGAGTAGAATAGAGTTTGGACCATGATAGATTTTTACCACAAGGATTTGATTCCAAAATCACATGTGTATTGATTATGGGTTGATCATAGGGATAACACCATTAAAAATTTCAGCCATGTTATTCTGAACTGGAAAAATAAATTTACTTAAGTTAAGAGCTGATAGGGGCTGCGGATTTGTATTTGGCGGGTTTCTTGAAAATTAGCTCTATGGAAATATTTGATTCTGGTATTGAAAAACCTTGTTATGGGTAACCCTGAGAAAGGTTGGGAAAATTCTTAGGAGCTTGATCTTATTTTCTCTTGAGGGAGACAATATCATCTGTTAAGTTTTTAAGATGAACACTAATGTTTTCAATTTCTTCTTGCTTTACAAAGGAACCAGATGTGGAGGTAGAAGATGTGGTGGATGGTTGAGGAATAGTAGCAATGGAGGGTTGATCATTATGTAGAATTTTAGGAAAAATAGGAATATAAATTCTAGGGGATAAATTTCCTACTTGGCTAAGATGGTTTTCAACCTTAATGGTTATTCCATAGGCATTTAGTAATTGGATAACACCAATAGATTGGATCATTATTGGTATATTAGAATTCAAAGATATAAGAAAATATAAAAATGCACCTTGTGAAGTGGGTCTTATAAGCACATGATTTTGTCCCATGTTTTTTGGAACCTGAAATTGAAATCCACCATGAGATCATTTAGAGCTCACTTGATTGTGGTAAGTTGCTCAAGAAGTGATATGTTGTCTTATTTCTCCTCAAATTATTGATAGAGAGTGGTACCAAGTTCATCCAAACTATGAATGGAATAAGGTCTCAAGATTCTATACCATTGAAGTGATTTACCTTTAAGTGAAGAAGCAAGGAGCCTAACTACAACATCATCTTCTGTAATTAGATAAACTGAACACACATAAGAAATATATGGAATATAATCAGTTGGGGTAGTAAGGTTTTCACTAGTGAAGAAATGGATGATTTTTAGAGAAGACACTGGTACATAATGTTGGGAATTTATATCTAAGGGTCTACCATCATTAAAGATGAAAAAAGGTAGATTTATTTTTTGTGCCATGAATTGAATAGGTCTTAAAACCTTAGAGGACAACAAGAAAGGCCTACTGGGAGGAGTAGAAATATTTCTATTTAGAGGAGATTCTAATATATTAACTAATCTTCCTTTTCTTCTTCTCCTTGGTGACAATTGTAAATATTCAAAATCCTCACTATTTGCTACACTTTGCTTTCTTTGTATTCTTATCATGAAAAAGGGGAACTAGGATAGTTAAAACTAGAAGATTTGAACCTGGGAGTCACCAAATTTGTTTAATAAATTCTTCTAAAGGACAAAACCACTAAGTCACACAAAAAAACCCAACATAAATGAAGTATAACTCGTAAAACACTCCCATTGGGCGTTCCAAAATTATTTGATCTCAAAATTTCACCCTACCCCGAATCATGTAGATCTAGTATTTTGAGGAAACATGGGACTATCTTCAAGTGTGGAACTTATGGATTAAGACAGACCTTTGATGAAGAAATATGAATTCCTTTTCACATAGATTCGTGAAAAACCACAAAACACAACCTATTTATAATGCTAAAATACTCCTATAAGTAATCCTACTCTAACAATTCTAAGGGACCAGGGAGAGATAAATGAAAGAAAGGTAAATCCTAAGCTAAAGGGGCAATGATAACTCCAGAAAAAATGAAAATTTCTGAAATATAAATGACACATATGCATGACCGCAAGGTTGGGATCATGAAGATGTACGCAGTTCATATGCAAATAAAAGGAAGAACTTGGAATATGTGGGGGGGAAATATTCACGTCAAACCCAATGTGTTTGAAGGAAAGAGCTAAACCAAACTTGCACTAATCAATCTTTAATAGCTTTTATATATATATATATATATCTAATGTAAGGAAATAACCATCTTTGCAAGTTATAGAGGTCAACAACATGAAATTTTGATTTTCATAGAGAAGAGCTTGAAAATATGCTAAGGAAGAAAGAAGGAGAATAACCCTTAAAAAGTGTGTAAACACTTGCATTTATACAATTTCATGCCAAGGAGAAAGTGAAGAGAGAGAATGGAGAAGAACCGCTAAGCTAGAACCAAATGCTTTGAAGATGAATCGAATAAGTGTGGGCATCATGATTTCTTGCATAATTTTCTTGTAATACATGAATGGTCGCCCCCAAATGCATCCAAAAAATACAACATGACCTCTTGAGTCTATCACATGCCATCAAAATACACAGGACAAGACCATACTTTATTAAATTCTAGTGGTTGAGGTGTTTAGCTCTTTGCTTCAGAGTTCGGAACAAATTTCTCTATGTTTCACAACTTCCATCATGATATGTCAAATTTTCCTCTTCCATAGACCCTCAAAACTTTATACCTACATGTCTCGATGAGTGGAAACATTTCACACTATCCGTGAGGGTCAAATTCTTCAACCTGTAGCCGTTATACCTATGGATATTTTCCTTCATTTTGTGGGTTTGATAAAACCCATGGAACATTAAAAATTAGTGGGCCCTTGGAACAATAGGTTAGAGTATTTTAAACTTATCCAATTTATTTAACTCCCACGTATATGGAACTCCACGGTACTTTGTCTAATCTCAAATTATAAGGGACTTAATTTTTTAGTGCCACAATTGTTGAAAAGATGTCGTGTAACACTAACTTTACCAAATATTTCCCAATTCCCCGCTCTGCTCATTCCTTTGTTTGATGGGTTAGGAGAACCCACAAAACACTACATTCCTGCATTCTGTGGTAAAATGAATTATTCTCCCATATCCTTTTTGGAGCACAAAAAATGGTTAGGTCCCTTTGATAAGTTATTCAAAATTACATGGGATGTAGTTTTGGACAACATGGTATACACTCCTCTCCCTCATTTCTTAATGAAACACTTTTTTTATAGGTTCAAATTGACTATTGAGGGAGTGAATACACACCTAAACCTCAATTTTCACACACACTAGGGGAAACCTTGCTTCCTCTCTCTAGATGCATCATCTATATTCATCAAAATCCTTAAAAATCTAAAATATTCCCCCTGGGGAAATTTTTAAATCACCCTTCCTTCTCTTTGGAGAATAGGTTTTCATCTATGCCCTAAGGGGACATACAAATCCAAAAATATTCAACTATTCTTGAAATCCCAAAAACATTCAAATAAATATTAAATATCCAAAAATATTTGCATAACTCTTTCTTGGTTGTCTTTTTTATGCTTAGAATGTTTTTTTTGCACATTACTTATCATGTTTAGCTTGATATATAGTATGTTATATCATTTTTCTATACAAATGTGTATTCATGTGGTATATTAGGTTGAATATAGGATAAAAAAATATTTTTACATGATGTAGGGTGCTTGATACTACTCTCTACCAGTTCTTCTGTGCATATTGGGGTATCCACTATACACTTTCTCAGATGTGGGTGTTATTGCTCAAATATTTGCTACTTTAATTGATCTTACCTTATCCACTCAGTACATACATTGTTTCATAATATTTAATACTCTAACATGTTAATGGGTGCTTTAAATGTAGTATCTATTTTGCAAGTCACTTCCAAAACAAGCTTATCTTCATCATATTATTTTCTTATTGATTTACATGCATGTTCTTTTATTTCAATTGTTTTCAGGAAACACCCTATGGACTTGATTGTTTTGTTTTTTCCTTGATTATATTAATTATCTCATGACATCTTCATTTATGTCCCATTAATGTTGCATATTGTTTTCCATGATTGTTCTACTTGTGTGTTCTTGCATGCATTTTCTTACATCTATTGCATTATTTGTTACTACTTGTCACTAAAAATTTACTATATTTTATATTATATGACTACGTATACTCCATGGTATATACCATGTGCATTCCCTTTTCCCCTATAGGGATCCTATAACACATGTGCATATCACCTACAGGTCCTTTTGTATGGTCCGCACTCACATTGCTCCATCTCACACACCCAAAACAAGGGGGGAAACCATCGGGTAATATTTTACCATCACAATAGATTAGAATTAGGGAAAAAATGGTAGGTGAAACATCAGACAGGTCAGAAACTCATAAAATGGCTCAGAACAAAAATTGGGATTAGAAAACACACATGGATTAAATCGTACAAGTACCATAGCGTATGTATGCTATGATCCATTATATATGATTTTTTTATTAGTGGTAAACTGTTTTGGAAGGGACCATGCCTTGGATTAAAAAAATCCCCAAAGGCCAAATAAGCACGGAGTAACAACATGGTTTTTGACATGTGGGGGCCACACCCCAACAAAAAGGCCTAACTACAATATAAACCAAAGAGGAAAACAGACAGAGAGAAAAACATCCCAAAAGGAGCACAAGAATAGTTAAACAACAACCCTACAACAACTACTCAACCAACCAGAAACAACAAAAAGACACAAAAAATCAAGATGATCTCGATCCCACTACTGTAAGAGTGATTTCTGGAACACTTTTTTCACATGCTCCAAAGCTTTGAAAAGATTTAGAGCAATCTGCATCATTGGGTCCTTGCTATTGGAGGAAAAATTATTCTTTGTTGCTTTTCCTCCTTTCCAGAGGTCCTCTAGGATTCCACTAACATCAAAAAGTTTCTTAACTTGTATATGAAAGAACTCAAGAAAATCCTTTTACATGATGAGATGATTGACTTGTTTGGTGACAATATTCTCCAATGTAGCTTCCATATCCTTTTATTTCTGACTTAATTCTTCAAGATTTTTCTTAATATCCATAGCAGGGGTATTTTTCATCTTAGCACCATTGTTAAAAATAATAGGAACTTCCTCCCAGGTGCGACCCGCAAGTTTTCATTTATACCCTGAATCGGAGTTTGCATGCCTCTGACGGCTAAGAGAAGGCTAGTTTGAATAATGGTCAACAAAATCTCAGCCACATCAAAATCTTTCCCTATAATAGTACTCATGAGAATCCTTTTGGTAGGAAGGCGTGATGGCTTCCTGAGTCTTTTAGTTTTATTGGGTTGTATGGGAGAGGGAAGATTGAAACTGTAGGGGTTATTAGCAACTATTTCATGACAGTAAAGGTGTAGAAGGAGGATGAAACCTTGGTGGAGAGGAAGGCCTCTCCTATGAGAGTGAACCACCTGAATAGATCTCTCAAGAGATTAAATAATGTAATAAGAAAGGATAACTCGAGGAGGACTTCTGAAATGATTCAAAAGAACCAAATGGTGGAGAGGGGTAGAGTAGAAAAATGACCTTTAAGGGTAACATACTTGACCACCATTTGTTCTACCTCATCATAGGGGGTTGGGATGGACGAGCAGATGATGCCCGATTTACCAATCTTAATTTCTTTAGATCCCTGCAGAAATTTATTTTCCTCTACATCCTTATCAAACTTGTTCCTATAAAACTTAATACCATCATAGCCCAATCTAGTAACAAATGAAATCAAATTCTCTGTGATTGGGAAATAATTTACTTTGTATTTAAATGACCTATTTTTCTAATGCTTGGAAAATAGGATGGAAATGTTCTTATCAAATCCACTTAATCCTTTGTATGAATGTATTAAAACCATCCACATCTAGCGCTTTTCAAAGCTCCGCATTTTCTTGCCACGTCAGATCAAAAACTGTTTCAGTCCTACAAGGAGGTCCACCCATAATGATAAGATGTGAGACACTGATAACATGGGATTTATAGGTTAAAGACGACAGCTCAAAGAGCAATAAAACTACACAAAGAACAATTTTGATGTAAAAATGGAAAAATATTTTTTTTAACCATTGGATGAATGAACCTCTCAAATGTGTGGGATAATCATGTTGGCGAGAGGCGATTTTCCCACAACAAGAGCATGTACTATCCATGGGGACAAGTTGTCCAAGGCGTCCTTGAGAATAATCTCATTTGCAATATGGTGGATTTCATCATTACTAACCCAACAATTGTAATGATTGCTAATCACCCCAATGTTAGCAAAGGAGTCTCATTGTTTTATTTCCCTCTCTATATGTATGGTGCATGCTAACATTAACAAAGTCATCAAAATTATTTTTAGCCTCATGGATGAAATCCTTAATGGTCCAACTAGGGCTACTAGGTAGCTCATTTCATTCATTGCTGTAAATCTAAAGGTGATTCAAACAGTGTTGCCAAAAGATTCGTGCATGAAATTTTTCAGGTTTTACATGGTGGTACCTGAATTGTATATCTGACCGGGATCCTAGAATGATGTCACGATTTTGGAAGACACTTAAACAGTCTCCGAACGAAACTAAACTTCAGTTCTGCATATCATCCGGAAAACGGATGACAAACAGAGAGAGTAAATCAAGTGTTGGAAGATCTTTTGGAATGTATTTGCCTTGGATCAACAGTATAAGGAGAAGAGTATCTTCACTAGTTGAATTTGCATACAACCACCACTTATCACTCAATCTCTTAAATAAATGGCACCTTTTTGAAGCCTTTTATGGAAGACAATTCAGAGACCCTTGTTAGGTTTGGGATAATACTGAGGATAGTGGTAATTGGACCATGATCCTTCACTGAAATGGAACAGCCAGTTAATTGATTCATGAACGATTAGGAAGCAACAGTTAAGGCAGAAGAGCTATGCTGACCTTAAGTGGGTTGATCCGAAGGTTTTGACTTGGTGAGAAGGGTTTTTTCTTCGTGTTAAACCCATAAATAGTTCTATAACTTTGCATGCTGCCAAGTTGTCACCCCGCCTCGTTTACGTGGGACCTTTTATAAGCTTTCGATTAGCATTACCACCTGCTTTGTCCCCGCATGCATGATGTTTTCCATATTTTCTTTCTTAATAACTATTTTCATATTTTGTCACATGTCTTAAATTTGAATTCCTTGCAGTCCACGACCCAGGATATCTGGTTAACCCACAGCGAGTGTGGAACTTGCCAATTGCATTTGAGAATCATGAATACAGCAAGTAGGTCTAGTGGGGACCAGTTTAACGAAGAAATTTGCAACTTGGAAAATCTAGAAGAGATGAAAAATTGCTTTTCCTTTTCTTTTTCATTTCCTAGAAGGACCATCTGTACCAAACATTTTTTATGAACTCTTATCTTTTCATTTCTATATGAAAGCCAGATTGGAGGCAAACATTATTCCAGGCTGAATAAAATGTATCAATGCCATTGATGTTTTGGAACTATTCAGGTGGAAATAGTCTTATTGTATTGTGAACTAATAAAATTGGTTTGACTCTAAAGTAAAATCAAATATGTACTCATCCGGGAACAATGAATCTTTTAGGAGGAAGCATGTACACCCTGAACTATTGTTTACTTCCTCCTGAGCATTCAAGTGTTTGATATGATTTCTTCTGTATAAAGGATGTGTTCCTTTGATTGGAAGTCATGCTTTGATATGGATTGTATCTTGCTTTGCTCGTGAAGATGCTTGCCTGAGTCAGGATAGGCTTGGACTCTTTTATTTCTTTTCATTTTAGCACCTGAGTTTTCAATCTGATTTCGGGATGAATTTTGGATTTACCCTCTTTATGACTCAGCCTTGGTCAGTGGTATTGATCCAGAGATGTTTTAAGTTTTATTCTGAATAAATAAAGTAAGACCTTTGCGTGTACAGGTCGAATGTGTTGAATGGCAATTCAGAGTTACTCAGGCTGCTCTTGTTTAAATGAAAATTGGTTTCCACATACCGTAACATCGTGAAGGCCTAGACCTTAACCAAGTAAGATGTTCCTTCCTGTGTATTTCAATAAGCTTATTTAGAATACCTGAGGATCCTGTATAGGGATGTTTTACCCTATTTTGGTTCCAATACGGATCGGTCCACTTGGGAGACATAGACTAGATTTATTAAGTTAATAACCTAAACCTAAACTATGTACCTATTGGGTAAATTATTACTTACATCTCACCTAGCCTAACATAACTAACATGTTCCGAAGGTTTAGCCACCTAACACTATGGAAGTAAGACTAAAGTTACCTATGAATCTAACCTATGTGTTCTAACCCTACTAATGATCATGGATGAAGGGGGACCTATGAGGGGTGCGAGCCATGGGTGGTAGTTTCTATGGCCTTTATTAGGTGGATAGATGAGGCCTTGGATTTGGTGGGAGGTTTAAATATCTATTGAGGACTTGATCTGTCTATCACCAAATTTGGGAATGGTTGTTTTGTGTGCAATTGGCAATCACCAACCTGGCGGTCGTGGAAATGGAGATTGGTTGGAAGCTTGGAAGTCATGTCATTGATGAACTTCGGTTCCCGGCACAGATTTCTAGTAAGGCAGCAACTGAAAACAGTCGGTTGTTTGGTTTCGATACGCTCTGGTTTTCTCTCTGTTTGATCCTGGTTCTTCGCCCGCAGTCTACTTTGTGTTGTCATGGACACTCTGAGAATATCGATGTCTATTTCTCTATCGGGGAAATTTCATAGGCAT
This sequence comes from Taxus chinensis, assembly GCA_019776745.2. NCBI lineage: Eukaryota > Viridiplantae > Streptophyta > Pinopsida > Cupressales > Taxaceae > Taxus > Taxus chinensis. Next base: position 6,158 of record JAHRHJ020003319.1, on the reverse strand, counting down.
AGGGTAACATTAATTGTTGCTGAATCTCTCGTGGAAGAAGAGGAAGGCTACGAGCCATTCAAAGGTCTTCTTCATATTTTTAAGCGACTTACCAGGCATGAAGCCTGATTTTAAAAATCTTGGCTTTAGCTTCAAATGCTTTCATTAAAAACTCTGTTCAGGTGATTTTAGTTTAGTTGTTTGGAAGCAATGTATTGGTTCTTCTTTTCCTGTGGAATTAGGATCGCGGGGCTTTTAGAAGACCTTATTGGAAATGGTTACTGTATTTATTCTTCCTTTTGGTTTAATTTCATTACAACAGCTGTGCTTTTATTGGTGATTGAATCTTTTGAATCTGCTGTGATTCTTGAAGTTTCTTTTGTTTGGAATGCTTGTTGTGTTATAACTACTTTAATGTGACTATTGTCGAGGGTCCTTACTAGTTTGTGATTTTGGGTTAGAATCCTTTGAAAGTAGGGCAAGGATTATAATGAAAAATGATTCAGTGGTGTCCTTTGTAATGTTGTTCGTATGTTTCAACTTCTATTGAAGTTTTTTTGTAGTGATTACATTTTGGCCTGATAGTGTTGGAATTCTTGAAAATGGAAGTATTTTTCAACTTCTTGTTGAATTTGTAGGGGATACTTTAGCATGATATTTTTGATTCTTGAAATGTACTAGTGTTTCGAATCCTGTATACAGCTTATTGTGAATATAATGCTATTAACTCTGTTGGTTCCGTAATATGTATCTTGTATTTCAACTTCTGTAAAGTTAGTTGTGTAGACTGTTGTATTTGCTCATGTGGAGTCCTTGAAGGTAACCGTATTTTGCTTCTTAGAAGTTTTAGTTGTGAATACGTTTGGTATGACTTATTGGAGTTCCTTGTAATGTAACTAGTGTTTGGATTCCTGTATAGCTTAGTTGTGAATACTTAAATATTGACTCTATTGGAATCCTTTAATATGTATCTTTTTGTATTTCGACTTTCTTGTAGAATTTAGTTGTGTAGACTATTGGTATTGATTCATTTGGAGTCGCTTGAATGTTTTTCGTATGAATTTTCGCATCTTCATCTTACCAGGCTATGAATTCCCTTGGTTGGATACGACCTGTTGGAGTCCTTGTAGTATTTTCCTGTGAACCGACTCTGTTGAATCCTGATGTGGTTTCCAGGATGGCTCTACTTAGGTTAAAACTTGGATGACTTATGTAAGGGAGGTGACTTCTGTACATTTCTTACTGTACATTCCTAAGTAGATCAGTTGAATGAAGCTTGCATGTTTTGTTTAACTCAGTGTGAATGTCACTGTATTTGCATATGGAAACGTGTTTGTTGTTTTAATGTTCTTTTGTCTCGTGTTTGACTGAACAAAGAGCTCTTAGCTGTACCATTGCAGGGGATGCGTTGGATATTTTCAATGTTGATGAATGATATGGAAAAGATTTGTTGCAGTCTTTCATGTTGTATTATTTGTTCTTTTTCTTGTCACAGAGCTCTTGTAATGCTTAATAGCTACAGGTGATTGTTTTTTTATTAAATGAACTAATGAAACTGTAGTTTCTTCTTGTGATTCTCGACTATTTTAATCGCTTGTGTAAAGTATTGCGTTATTCTAGAGAGTCAGGACAGTCCTAAACATGATTGAAATGGGAATCTGATTTACCTCTATTCCTTCTCCTGATCTGTAATTATATGTTTTAGTGTAATAAGAGGAATAAGAAGAATACCTCTCCATTCTCTCCCCTATTCTAGAAACTTTATGTGCTTTTCTTCTTGTATCCTTTGTGATCTCTATGGTAAGGGCATAACAAGAAAGACTGTGTATGTAATGTAGAGACTGGTATAAAATGTGTTTGCTTAAAATTCGGTATACTCGTCATACCATTAAAATAATGTATGATGAAAGTAAATTACGACATTTTCTTTGAGCTTGTTGAATGTTATAATTCCTTTGAGTACTTGTTATAAAATTCTTGTAGGAGTGTTGCTATCTTTAGAATGGTGTATTCATTTGTTCTTATCTCTAAAGTATAATATGATTACCTGATTATTTTGGAATTTAAGAGATGATTTCATTTAACATGTTTGTTTAATGAGAACAATTGGTGGATTGCAATTGTTTTAAGATTAGTGCTTATCATGCTCAGTTCATGAATGGACCCGTGTTGACAATTTTTTGTAGAGGTTGCCGTAAGTTAAAGGCCACAATGCTGATATGAATTTAATGTTTAATTTGATTTTGAAAACAACTGAACTATATCTTCAATACTAATAGTCAGATATATTTCAATTTTGAGATTGATATAAACCCTGATTAGGGTTATGGTAGCACCTTATGAGAAGACTTAGGGCGACTGTCCAATTTCGTTGATTACATCATTGTGTAACAAAGAACGGTCTTAATGAAACCCAATTCTTATTAACTTCTCTTGTGAAATGGTCTTAATAAAAGGAAATTCTAAGGTGAAGTAACCTAGGGGTTGGGAAAAGACTACCCTAAAAGGGACGTCTTAAGCATAAATTTAACTCAACATAAGTCCACCTTATAGTAAGTAGATCTTTTTGAGGCAGATTTGAAAGGTTATGGCACAAGTCACTGCAAGGTTTTGTACCTTCAAGAGATTAGATCTTCCTCGAAGATACAACAAATGCCGTGACTATGGCGACCCCTTGCATTGATCGTTAAGATTTACAACCTTAACACTCGACAGTTTTACTCTGGGACTAGTTAGGACATGTCATGTTTGAGACTCCTGCCCCTAGAAACTTCGGGGTATCTTGACACATATGGTTAACTAGGGTGACCTAGTATGTAGCGTATCCCAGTCCTCGAGCATCCTATAACGTGTCATATTATTAACCATTCCGGAGAGAATAACTTTGGGCTGGGAAGCTGACAGCAGTCAGAGTAAACATTACTACATCACAGAGAATGGGTGAAGGACGTATTCCTATTGATATTATCCATCAGGAATACGAGACATAGCAGTAATGATTTCAAATCTTTGGCCAAAGTATCGCAATTGTTGATCTGCGTTGTCCTATTTCACCTAGTCTAAGGGATGGATGCCGATGAATAATGGTAACAATTATTCAATAGGTTCCTTGGACAGATCATATTCCTGAATCCAAAATTGAGGGAGATAACCGCCAAGAGGGATGTGTTAAAATAAAACACCAACTCTTTGATACTCATAATAGATCTTGTAGATTACCGAGTCATGGAATGAATCATTGAGGTACTCCAGTTCATCACATACGCTGCATATTTTATCTGTTATAAGAATGATTGTTATGATTGAGAGTTCTAATTATGTATTTGAACTAGATGTCACTATAAAAAAAATAGAAATAAATTTTTTTGTTCTGATGTACTAACTAAATTGAGACGTTACATCACTTTTCCCTCGTACAATTGTGAACCCGACGTGAAACAAAGATAGTGAAGCGACGTGAACTTCCTATTTCTAGTCAGATTCATATATCACGTGGTCGTCCAAGTTTATTATACTTTTCATCTTCTCCGCCTCATTGCTTTCCACCTTCGCTCCCCATTATTCTCCTGGTCTTCATATCCCCCCCGAATAGGTTAATTTGATGCATAGGCAGACCCCTCTTGGGTCTAGGCCTACTACAACCCAACAAATAGCCAATCATCACCCTCACTTTTTTTCAGTTGGGGCACAACTAGTCGAACTAATTCAGTTGTCACAAAAACTCTAAGGATGAGATATAGCTGCCCCTTCCACCACAAGTTGGAACAACTCTCCAACATCGACAAATAGAGCCTTCATTCTCGAACAATAGGATTTCACCGGGGTAAAGAAAAAAAAAAAAAAAAAAATTTTAAGAATCTGTTCTCTCCTCAGGTACTACTAGCCACAAATTAGTAGACAATCAACTCATACCGAGGTTTTAGAAAATGAACATTTTCTTATATTATTCAGAATGACAACGCTCTCGAAGTATGTATCCACCTGTAGGAGTTTACAAACACAACCTAGGTCTCTTTCAAGAAAATACCTCTTGCCCTACAGCATATAGGAATACCCTTGAGAACTTTGGAAAATAGCGATCAGTTCATAACATGCTATAACATGCTAGACAACACCTAATCTACAACAAACACCACTAGGGAAGAACATCGTGACTTTCACCAAATAAGTTCATTTCAACTCTCAATTAGAAAGTTTAGAGGGTTAGAACTTGCCAAGCAAGTCAATTCACAATTCATGCAAGTAAGGGAGTTCCAATCCTCCACAACACACCATCCTAGCCAAGTGGATTCTCCTCATAGGAGTAGGCACATTAGGCATGACTTCTTAGTATTCACAACAAATGCAACTAGACCCACCATCCTCTAGCATTGTTCCTCCTCCGTCTATACAAAACATCCATCTGGATAGTACCCCATCATAACTTAATCATAATACTCCAAAATCACGACAAGCGGATATGTCTCCTCGCCTAGCATTTTTTCTCTCAAATAACACCGGTCTTTCTTAGCCCCTCCATGCATACTCTACCGCCTATCAACACAACCCATCCCCACCCTTCTCCCTCAATAAGGTGCCATCAATGGTCGAAAACATAGCGATAGGGACTTACTCAGAATGTTGAAGAACCTTGGATTTCACACCATAACTAAGGATCTGCTTTTTCCAAACCTCTTCCCGATTTTCCCAAATACAAAGGAGAGGGAGATCCATGTGCATATCCAAAGCTTATGCTTTTAGCCATTCAAGAACTAGTCCCATGGGATTGGGGTTTTGCTAAAATATTCCCAAAAACCTTGTAAGGCATCGCTCCTCGTGTTCTTATGAATACTTGAAGGCTTCATCCATTTCATTCAATAACTCATTTCAGAGTTCATCAAGGCCTTCGACATGAACAAACTATTAGAACAGGAATATGGAGTTCTTACACATCAACAAGAACACAACTAATCTTCACCCATTTCAGCCAAAGGTGGCGTACATCCCTTATTCTCTTGGCAAGTGCGCCAAACTGGATCAAAATGGGAACTACGTGATTTATTCCTTCATTCACTAGCGAGAAGTGAAGGAAGAAGTCTATAAGTTCCCATTACGAACTTACGATTGAAGTACTAGAGAGTGCTCTCGAATTAGATCAAGCACAATTGAGAATGGTCGCAAAACAGTATGTAGCAAACTGGAGTTATCGCCCCTCATCATAACACTAAAACTAAAACGTTCCCACTACCATGAAGGTCAATCAGAACCTAAAATCCTTAACAAAAATTGGGGTGTAACACAATGGAGTAACCGACCAACCTAAAAGGTAAATATTGTCATCTCCATCCCAAATAAACAACCAATAAACAACAACTTTACCCCTCCATCAATGCAGTGGATTTTAAATTTCCAAAATCCCACAACAACAAAAACAACGGAAAAATCCCATAAGGGTCAATCCAAAATTCACTAGGGTAACCAAAAACCAGAATTCAAACCAAAGACAACAAACGCAAAATTTTAATAACAACGTTTGATCAACATTTTGGGCCACAATACACATCAATCAACAACTTGAATTACAATCTAATCCATACGTTGTTTCCAAAAAATTTGCGGCCATCACACAGAACGGCTGGACTACAATAAATTCATGCAATGCTTGCAGATGAACAAAACCAACTTTTTTATGGATATGTTCTAGCAGATCCTACATCACCAACGTCAACTACTTTTCATGGCATTTTCCCTCAAAACAGCACCCTGAAGAATATTTATTGATCACTCCCAAACACCGATAATAACAGGCTAAATCCCACTGGGACAAACAAGGTGCAATGATATAAAAAATTATCAGACGCCTCGACCTCGCTAAATCCATTAGGTCGCTGCAACTTATGAATCAACCACGACCTAGGATCGTTTAAGTAAGTTAGATGCGAGTCTAACCATCAAAGCTATCACAATACGCCGAGTTTTCTCTTATCTAATCAAGCCACCTACCCAGAGGCAGATGACATCCAACATCGTAGAAAACCTATGGGACCTATAATTTATTACACCTAACAAAACCTGCTCGCACATTTCATTCTTAGACTTACTACACTACAGAACTCTCCTACCCCTACCCATAGGGCTGCGCTTTTAGAAGCTTTAGTTAAGGTGTCATCCTAATTAACATCACTCCACCACTGAAACAT